>JAYMTA010001640.1:0-19199 GCA_036897625.1 Pelargonium cotyledonis
TCTTCTTTCCCCCAGCCACGGAGAGGTCGGCGAAACGACAACTAGGTTTCTGTGCAAAGCCTCACACACAACACAGAGGCTACCATAGCGTCTTGGTTTTGAGAGAGCTTGAATAAGCGAGGGAACTGAACAGCCAAGGACTCATCCAAAGCCCATACATCCATCCAAAATCTTGCTGAGATTCCATCCCCAAGCCGCCAATGGACGCCACTAACTCCAATCAAATCTGAAAAGCCTGGGAAGGACTAGAGTTTTAAGAGATCCTGAAGCACCGGTGAAGGGTGGTTGCTGGGGGCCAATTCTTGGAGGTTCCAAGAAGATGCACTCCACCCATACTTAGCGCACAAAATCCTTTTCCAAAGAGAATCCGGTTGAGAAGCAAACATCCACCACCATTTCGTGAGACGGCTAATGTTTGCAATTTCCAATTGATGAATGCCAAGTCCACCATGATTCTTGCCTTAGTTACAACAGACTAGGCTACTTTACACATCCCGCTCCTAGAAGCCGAACCTGCCCACAAAAATTTCCTCTCTATTTGTTCTAAGCTATGAATTACGCCCTTGAGAGCCCGAAAGAGGGATATATAATAGAGAGGCAAAGAATTTAGAGCCGAACGAATAAGTGTGACAAAACCACCAAAGGAAATGTAACGCGCTTGCCAAGAAGCTAGCCGCTTGCGAAACTGGTTGATAATTCCCGCCTATGAGCTCGACCTTCAAGGATTAGAGCCTAATTCAAAACCAAGATATGGGATTGGTAGAACAGTAGTAGCACAGCCCAAAGCAAGGGCCATTGAGGAGCAATCTGAAGATGAGACATTAAGGCCAATTAAGCGTGATTTGCCAAAGTTGATTTCTAATCCCGAAACCATTTCAAAACCATTAAGAAGAACTTGCACAAACGAGATAGAATAAATCGAGTCAGCCACGTCCAAAAATAGAATCATGTTATCGGCAAACTAAAGATGAGACACAGAAAAATTCCCAACCCGAATACCTTGAAGACAATTATTAGACTCGGCAGTAACAAGCAACAAATGAAGAGCTTCAGCTACAATAATACACAAGAACGGGGATAAAGGGAAGCATTGTTTAACCTCTTGCGAAACCCAGAAGTCCCGAGATGGTGATCAGTTAATCAATACTGAGATAGAAGAGGCTAAACAACCCTTGATCCAGTGACGAAACAAAGACCCGAAGCCCATGGAACGCAGACAATGGTCAATGAAAGACCAATCCAAACGATCAAAAAACTTGTTTGAAATCAAGCTTTACTACAATAGAAGGCCGCTTAGATGAATGTGCATGATGAATGACCTCCCCAGCAATCAACACACTATCAAGAATTTGCCTGTCTCGAATAAAGGCACTTTGAACATCACTGATTATAGAACTGAGATGAGGTTTAATTCTCCAAGCAAAGACCTTGGCTATTATTTTATAGGGCACAAAAACAAGACTGATAGGTCGATAGTCGTTTAACCCTTGCGGCGATTGAGTTTTCGGGATTAGAACTAGAAACGCCGAATTCAGACCCTTCCCGAATTTACCAGTGGAGAAGAAACTCTGAGCAAAGAAGAGTAAATCACATTTAAAGATATCCCAACAGACCTGAAAGAAAAGCATACCGTAACCGTTAGGACCCGGAGCCTTCGACCCATTGCAACTAAAAACAGCCGTTCTCAGCTCCCCCAAAGATATGGGCGCCTCAATTTCCCTGCTCACTGAAGCGGACAGCCTCCTAAAATTTGAGCTATGAATAACCGGCCAGTTCATAACTGAGCAGGTAAGCCAGTCTTTGAAAAAGGAGCGGGCCAGCTCCTTAACTTCCGACAGAGATGCTACCCAAGAACCGGCATGCATGAACCCAGAAATACGATTCCAAGATTGGCGAATAGAGGCACAACGGTGGAAAAAAGGTATTTTTATCCCCCTCAGACAGCCATTTGAAGCGCGATTTCTGACGACAAAGAGAAGCTAGGTCATGAGACCGTGACTGAAGTTCCGAGAGGAGATAGGACCGAGTTTGTTCCTCGTGGGGAGAGAGGGGTCGAGGCTCAGATAGCATATCGAAGTGATTAATACGAGATTCAATGTCAGAAACAATGGAATCCATCATGCCAAAAACCTCCCTATTCAAATCCTTCAAAACTACTTTTAAAATAACCAAATTCCTTCATAACCTGTAACGTGAATTACCCGAGATTGGAAAAGAGTCCCAAGCTGATTTAATGGTGTCCAAAAAAAAGGATGGTTGACCTAACAGTTGATAAAACGAAATGGCCTAGGCCCCCAGTCAACATGCTCAATAGACATGCAAATTAGACAATGGTTCGAGCAACCTCAAGCCAAACCGGATTGCGACAGAAGATTGAGAGAGGAAGGCCAGCAAGAAGAAACATGAACCTGATCAAGCCGACTAGCGATGGAGTTAGGACCATACCATGTGTAAAGCCGTCATCGGAGCGGAAGATTCAAGAGAAGTGATATGTCGATGAAATCATTAAATGCCCCCATGCTAAGTATGTCAGCTAACCCTGATGACCTTTCATTAGGAGTGCAAATACCTTTGAAATCACCCGCTACAAGACACGGGAGAGGAGATTCTAAAATGAGAGAATGTAGTCGATTCCAAAGGCTCACTTTATCGTCCAAAGCATGTGGCGTGTAAACATTTACAACAAAGCAATTGCAACTGAAAGGTGACCAAAACTCGAACAGGGTGATGAAGTTGCGCTCAATAATGCTAGATTGAAAAATAAAATGCGACGAGTCCTAGAGACAAATCAACCCTCTCGAAAAACCAGTTAAGGGAGAGAAACAAGACTAAATATCAGAACCCGCCCACACAGAAGAACAATCAATAGATGAAAAAGATTGAATTTTGCTTTCCTAAATAAAAACAATATTTGATTTTTGAATCCGAATGGGGGATCAAAATTTATCCCTCTTGTGAAACGCCGCACATCCACAAATATTCCATGATAACAGCCACATGATGTGCCAGCGTCGATCAATTCAGTCATGGTTTATAGGCTGCAGTGCCATCAACCTGCAATTGCTTAAGCAAAGCCTCCTCGGAACCCTGTGCTTCAATACCCACTTCCTTACATACCCCCTAGAAAATATGAGTTGACTGCGTTAGAGAAAGATTGCCTTTGTTCTTAGGGCTGGTTTGTGATGATAAAATAGTTAGGCAAGGTCAAATAATTAGCTTGCCTAAGCGCTTCTGTGGTGGATCGTCGGAATCTGTGGCTTTCGACGATTGGGAACTGGTTTGAATCACCTTGTTTAGAGAATGAGAGGCTATGGCTCTTGGTGAATCTGGAATAACATTCTTGTGAGGAAAGGTAGGGTTTGCATAGGTATTTGCATGGGCCTGTTCTACAACCGGGCCCACTGAGTTAAGAGATGGCTCATTAATTATCTGTGTACTTAGTTTTGGTATATAGGTACGAACAGCTCAGGATGCCACACTGCCAGGACTGGATGTCAGATGAGCAGGCTCAATCAGTGGAGGCAAAGGTAACGGTACCGACATGATTTTTGATGCCACACATTCCTTAATGCCCAGCTTGAAAGTGCTAGAACCCAAATAGGCCGAAATAAAATACAAAAGGGAACCTACCTAGGTAGAGTGAATTAACACTTAAAAGCAGTCAAATTGGTTACTAGAATCGAAAGACGGGTGTAAATAAATGACCTGAACTAGGTGTTTAATGATGGTATGAACAATATCCTTGCACCAAGCGTGGATAGGCAGCCTTGTGATCGATAGCCATCTGAATCTACAACCCACTTTTTTAATTGGTCCCCAATCAAAGAATCCATAGAACCATCTCAACAACCAGGTCCAATTGGCCGCCTTCATAGCGAGCATTGCCTTCTTGATGCTAAAAGAAAGAACGAAAGTCCGAGCACCCATGCAACTGATTGAAATATCGTCGAAACCGTCTGCCCCAAACTGTGAAACAAGATCATCCCTAATCCATTGCTCTCTTGATACTGGCAGAATACTCCAATAGACAACATCTATAATGGAAGAGGAGGGATACAAATGACATGAAGGGCTTTTGTCCTTAGGTTTCCCAAAAACCAATCCCAAGCATCCTTGTGGAGATGTGCTTTTGCCAGTAACCCTGGTGGTAGACTACTCTGCAGGTACGGTCGATTGCCCACTAACCCATTTGCCCAAGCAATATATAGACACTAGCGTAGCAACGAAGTCACATGTAAAGCGTTCATGGTACGATCAGCTTCCTTCCACTCATGGAAGGTCACAAAACCAAAGCGTTGAGCCTTTCCATTAGGGCTTTGCGGGACGTAAGTTGCCACTACATCCCCATGGCGACTAAAAATGTTGTGAAGCCATCTAGAATTAATGTTGGAGGGAAGATTGGCCACATAAAGAACCGATCCCTTGTTAGATGGAGTAGAACGGCGTCGATAGGCAGAGTCGGCGGCCGCCGAACTAGTCCGGTGTCGGCTAGTGAGCTGCGAGATCCTCTTAAGGTTTGCGGTAAATCCGGAGCGCCCCATCCAATTTTTGTTATAGTAAACAAGTTAACTAGTACTATTTAAATTCGGTTACAACACATGTACATTTGTATATAAATAAATAAAATACTTATTTTAGGACAAAGATAGTTATGGTATACTTCCTCCGCCCTAAAATGTTATTGTCTTATTTCTCTTATATATTTTTTGTTCAAAAATGTGTGTCATTAATTTATGGCTATATCTTTCCAACGAAGGTAGTACTTTTTTTTTCTTTTTCTTTTTTTTTTTCAATGGAATGAAGGTAGTGCTTATGCATAAGAGTATCAATTTTATCTCCATAATAACTGTTGGGGTAAAATATTTCAAGACCTTATGGACTTGTTTTTATTTGAGAGTTGGTTTCTATTTAGGGTTTTGCCTCATTTTCAGCCTTGGACTTGATATTTTTTTTTATGTTTTAGTCCAACTAACCTGCAATAACAAATTTCAATTGACACCTCAGTAGTGGTCGCCACATCATCACTATGGAGTGACCCAAGCCCATTAAGTAACCCAAGCCCCAACCCAACAAATATAATTAGCAAAGAAACCACAATAGCATGATAAAAAGGAAATGCTGGAAACAGAGACAGTTTTGTTGAATATTGGTATTCTGTGCTCTTTTTCCCCTATCTCTTGGTTCATGCTTCAATATGCTTCTTCTCTCTCTCGAAGCTTTTCATATTAGATTGTTTTTCTTGGAGCCTAGCCGAGCTAGAATCGTGCTTTATCTGTAATCTCTTTTCATTTGGAAGTTGTTCGTTGTTAATTGGTTTAGAAGAGTAGCTGTTAATCTAAACCTTCATTGTAATGTTCTCATTTGGGTTGAATGGAAGCCATGGATGCATTTGCAGTGTCATAATTCTCGGAATTCTTGTTGGTTTGTAGTGTCTTTCAATTGTTGGTGATTTAGGTCATACCAAATGGTCATGGATCGCTGCCAGTACGAGGAGACGACAAAATCCATTAATACAAAACTCTACTTGTTATCATGTATGAATATGATGAATCAGATAGGGGAAGTTTCAAAAACTGATTGGCAAGCTAAGTCACAACATTGGGAATTGCAAAGACAAGAAAGAAATAGGCATTGGAAGCTGCAAAAGGAGAGGATTCAAAAATTTTGCAACCAGGAAGAGGAATTGCAGGAACTGGATTTGATTTTAGTTCATAGTAGGGGTTGTTTGGGTGCGATTCTCAGGGCGTCAATGATGAAATTTTGATCGATATTCGTCAGCTCTTTATTGAGGAGCGGGATACGATTGATGGATATGTAGAGAGGTTCAGCAATGAGAGTTCTGATTTGAAGTACAAGCTTGAGCTAAATGGCGCACTCAAGGTGTTAGATAAAATGCCAACAAGAAATTGGGGTTGGTGGAAGCTTAAATTTGAGATACTATCAACTATTCTGCCACACCAACTTCAATGTGCTTTAATTCTAAATGTTCAATGATATGTATATGGTGGATTTATGGTTACATGGAATGTTAGAAATCTAAAATGGCCTATTGACATTGGTACTAGTTTTAATTATCAATTGGAAGTCTCAGATTGGAAGAGAAAGGTTGCAAATAGGGGAGCCCATATGTTGTTTGATAAAAGTTCTGATAGCAATTTGGACTTAAAGTGCAACATGATGCAAGGCTGTGAATGGACAGGGGATTTCAATTATGATTTTAATGGTTGGAGGCTGGAACTGGAGGTAATTTCCCAAATGTTCACACAACAGTTCATGTTGTTTATATCTCAAATCATATTTTGGTGTTCATGTTCTAAAGAAGCGGTTTCATGGGATTTTGGAGTTTTATCTTGGCAAACTTATAATGTTGGGCATAAGGGTAAACAAGAAAAGGAAAGATGAGATTACGGAGAATGTGCATATGACACTTAATGGGGTAGGAACCAGCTTTACATACTATAGGATAAGAAAAAAAATAAAGAATATTTAACAGCTCTTAACTGAAAAGAAGATTTACCGTAAAATATGAAACTGTAATTACTCTTATAATATATCCCACTTTGACGACAATATTTACTGATTGATTGATATACAGTTACTATTGTATGAGAGCCAATGCCAATGAAACAAGCATGTATTGATATGCATGCGTGTCTGTCCTTGTTCCTTTGCATTCTTCAATCATAGTACTATCTAGTATCGACTGTGTCAGCTAGTGTTGCACAAGCACAAACTCAAATTTAAGCTCAACCACTTAAATCTTGGCTCACCACACCCACACATTTTGCTCTCCAACCCAGCCCCCAAATTCATTCAAAACCTCTACCTAAGATCTTCGATTCAACCACTTCCCATAACATAGCACTTACTTATCAACCGACACATACATGTAACAAAACGACAAAAAAAATATGCATCAGGCTATACAACTCACAAACAAAGAGATGGGCTTAGAAGGATATTAAATATATAACCAGTCTTCAAGTTTCATGTTAACATTTGTTGACATGTCACCCAGGGACGGATTCAGAATTTTTGTTCAGTGTGGGCAAACTATAAGATAATTTTTTTATCAAACTATTACAATCAAAACTATAACTCTTGTGGGGGCAAGAATTAAATTTTTATCAAATATGATTGACAAATACAAAAAAAAAATTGTGGAAAATACAATTATTTTAATAATAAAAAATTGTGAGTGTGGGGGTCAACTGCCCCCATTTGTCTCTCTGTGCATCCGTCCCTGACGTCATCACGCCACATCAAATACAACGTCTACGTGTTCAGTGGCGGAGCCAGACTTAAGCTTTAACATAGGCACAATTTTTGAATTAGGACTAATTTGTTGGCAACTAATGTGAGTTAAAGTATTTTAAGATGAATTGTATAAACTAATTTGAGCTTGAACCGGCGAAATTGAATTTAACTAAGGCTAGTTAAAAGGTTTAGGGAGGATGGGCCGGGTGGACCCATGCCTACTATGACCCATCCTTGGTTCTTGCCTCTGCCAACGCACGTGTGCATGCCACATCATCTTTAAATCATTCACAACTAAAACGACTCGAATGACTGTATGTCATCATACCGTTTTATTTGATCTGACTAGCACATGTTAACAAACTGAACTCATTCTATATTGACCCTGATGCTAAAAACTTAATTGGGCCTCGTGTATGTATATATATATATAAAAAAATATCGGGCTTGCATCCTCTGAGGCCCAAAGATCAGCCCAGGTATGAGTTCATCAAAGAACATTGCATTTCATTTTGTGTAGGAATCATGGGTTGCATGGCAAGAACACACCATTCAATTACCAAATTTCAGTTATATCCGATAATCCCTTTTTGGCAACTAAGTTGATGATTACACGCAAATCATGATTATATATATATGATACGACATTGCAATACAAATTTCTGGCTATATATAATAGTAATATCCAAAACACTGTTTCACAAAATCATTGCAAATACTATTTGCTAAAAGAACCAAATTAAAGATATGTATCTGGAAAAAAATTCGAATATCTAGCTCTCTTTTCGATCGTATAGTGTCGTTTTTGTATTCTTTGGCGTAAATGGGATTAGAGAATCACTTGTAAATCACAAACTCATAATTGAGATTGGTGACACTTAGTCAAGTGATTGAAAAAACGAAAAAGAAAAAAACAAAGCATCGTATTATAAAATATATGTTTCTAGATGCTATACAACTCATAAACAAAGAGATGGGTTTAGAAGGAAATTTCCAGTCCACATCTCCATCAAGTTTCTTGAATCTTTTCGCTAATTTGATCAATGTTGTTTTTGCAACTTTATTTATGATCGAATCAAAAGTTGGCGTATACAAAAGATTTTGATTCTTCTGGTCATCATGTATTGTTGTATGTTGGGATTTAATTCAAAAGATGAAGAAATATGGAAGAAAAAAGGCTCTGTTACTTGAGAAAATTCACATGCAACAGCCCATGATTAAAGGGAAAAAAAGAGAGAACCTTGACTTTGGTGCAATATGGTATCTAATATAAATTGATATTGGTTGGTTCTTTGATTGTGTGTACCAGCTCCTGTTGAATCCCTAATTAATGTCCTTCCTACAAGGAATAAACCCTTTTTTATAAAAAAAAAATTTGGGCCCTATTTTGATTCTCACAATGCCACTGAAGGGACATAACTCTAATTATAACTGATATTTCAATTCAAAAAATAGAGATGTAATATGAAATTTGATAAAATTTAATTTCTAGTTAAATATAGTTTAAATAACATGTCATATTCAAACTTATTCGGAGTAATCGATCCGTTGTTAGATATTTGTAGTGAAATTTAAACTGTTACGCAAATGTATATATCGTGTCAATTTAGTTTAGTATATAAAAAACATTGTAGCGTATATTAGTTAGATATTCATATGATAATAGATTAATCATGATAAACACATATATCTAAAAGAAAATGAATTTAAATGTTTGTCCAAAGACGGTATTATGTCCCTTGATACACCAACACGTGGGAATCAAGGATAATTTTGCGTACCTCAGTTTATAAAACAAAAGAAAGTATAGAGCTATAGTAGCATATTTTCTTTGATGCTTGTTGATTTGATTATTGAAGCTTCCAATATTTTATGAATGTCCTATTCGTTTATATTTTATATCTTATGGACTAAGGTAATAAGGCACATGAAATGTATAGTACAGTATAATTATACTCCATAGTTGGTTCATCAAGAGCATAGTGACTAGCTAAGAATTAAACTAATAGTTAAAAGTATCTTTATATCTTTAATATTATATTTCAACATAAAAAACTTGGTCAAATCCTGTTTCATTTTTATTTTTATTTTTTTATGAGCTAAAGAGAGATAATAAATAGTGGCTAAAAGAATAGTAAATATATGTATAGAAAACTTACTTGTATGGTAAACATAAGATGTTTAGTCTTCTCAAAATCTCAAGTTCGAACATCCGTTTAAGAGTTGTTAACATTGTTGTAACGAAGTTTGATATCATGCTAAAGATCAAATTATAGTAGAAGTGCGTATGTATACTCTTAATATTATATTTCAACAGTACCGGCACTGCGAGCAAAACTCCCAAATAGTATCAACCTTTCCAGCATAAATATTCCTCTCATATGTACGTATCCAACTTGCATCATTACACAGCCGTAGCTACACCTCCATCTCAAATACCAGATAAAGATGACGAGCAGGAGTAGCAACAGACCATCACCAACAAATCCAAAACCCATGATGAGAAGATCTGGAACTTTTCTCCTAAAACAATCCCAACCAATGGTGCCACTCGCAACCACCCCATCCACAGCCCCAATATTATTCCCAACTCCTCCTTATCAACCTACAGAATCTCCTCTCCTACACTACCCAGCCTCCCCACAACTGGTGGTCGGCGAAGAAATCCTCCACTTCAGTCACCCCCACCACCCGCTCTCCGAGCTCATCCTCCCGGACCTCTTCACCTGCGTCGGCTGCAAAGAGTACGGCTCCGGCAAGCGCTTCTCTTGCCAGCTCTGCGACTTCCAACTCCACGAGTTTTGCGCCTTGGCTCCTCCGGTCCTCGTCTCCCATCCCTTTCATTGCCAGCACCAACTTGTCCTCTACTCCAAACCAGGTACATGGATATGTCTGTGGTTGATTTCACTCATCCCTCTGAAGTTTCAGGTTCGAGTTTTGGTAAAATATAGAACTAGTTAATATAATGATACGACGCACAAGACAGACCATTAGCATAACCTTTTCAGTTTTTATTTTGTTTCTTATTCCATTAACGTACAAGAGAGGAATCGAAATCAAATTAAATTCGTCGTTTTTGTGTTTAGTGAAAGGTGGAATTTATCAATCCAAGTGTGACGTATGCGCCAAGCCGGCCAAGGGTTTCGCGTTCAGGTGCACGGCGTGCGGCTTCCAGATGCACCCGTGCTGTGCCATGCTGCCGGACAGGTTTGTTTTCCCGAGCCACCCGCACGCCCTGAGGCTGCTTCCGGCGGCAATGACGGTGTCCGGCGACGATTTCATTTGCGGAGAGTGCAAGAAGAAGAGGTCCGGGAGGGTTTACCAGTGCACGGCGTGTGATTACCACCTGCACGCCGTGTGCGCCAAGGACATGGTGAATGGGCTTCAGGCTAACGGTATCAAGGGCCGCGAGAAGGCGAGCGTGTTGGGGGTGGCGGCGAGGGTGGTGTCTGAGGCGGTGATAGAGTTCTTGGGAGGGTTGATAGAGGGGCTTGGGGAGGGTGTTGGGCAGGTGCTGGTTCAGAACGTTGGTAGAGGTAGGTCCATTAATAGAGCTAGCTAGTCAACGACCATTAAAATAAAAATAAAATAAAATAAAAGATTTGCTAGCTAGGTTATGATTAATTAAGGTTGTATTTAATGTATTTTGTTAATTGTTTTGTCATGTGTAATTGTGTGTTAGGGTGATGATGAGGATGAAATGGTGATGGGCGACATGGGAGAAAATGGTGGAATTCATATGTGAAGCTAGCTAGCTAGCTAGATAAATTGTCTGTTCATATACTATTTATTTATTTATTGTATGTTTGTGAGAACTATATTGTACAAAAAAAATTAAATAATTGGCTTGTAAATTGTAACTTATTTTTGTTCTTCCCTACTCACTTTCTTCTCATATACTAGAAATTCTAATATGCAGAAGTCTACATGTGGCAAACACTGGACATGTAAAAAGAACAAGAATAGAGCACAACTATTCAATATTAGAAACAAATATGCCAAATCAAGCTTAGTTCATAACTAAAACCAAATGACATAACAGATTATTGATTGTGTACAATACTATACTACATCTAAAGCTATTTATACAACCATAAGATCGATCATATGGCAGATTTGAAGCATAAACAATACAAAACACACATCAATCATTAAATCATTGGGCATTAATGCTTATTCCCCAAGTAACTTCTCTGTTTCTTCAGTACCATTTTCATTAGTCTGGCAAGGTCATCAACTACTTCCTTCATAGTTGGCCTTACATTACCATTAGCGTGTAGGCATCTCTTTGCAAGCTCGGCGACTTCTTGTATCTCCTCCCTTTCTTCACCTTCAACTGCAACATCGAAATCCAAAATATCGAACAAGGTTCTTGTTCTCCCCTGTCAAGAGCTCCACAAGGACAACTCCAAAGCTATACACATTACTCTTCTCGGTTAACATACCGGTTGTCAAATACTCTGAATCCATATACCCCAGAGTGCCCAGTATTATTTTTGTGGCCAATGCAGTTTGTCCATGTGAAATCAGTTGTGAAGCCCCAAAATCAGATACCTTTGCAGTGTGATTCTTTTCCAAAAGTATGTTCATCGACTTCACATCTCTATGAATGATGGGACCGTCTGCTATAGAATGCAAGTAGTCAATTGCAAATGCAGTCCCGAAAGCTACTCGCAGACGATTTTTCCATGATTCCAACAAACTTGACTTGTTTTTGTGGATGTACTCTAAGAGTTTTCTGATTGAAATGAACTCATAAACCAACAAGGGGATTTTGGTCTCTATACACAACCCCAAGATCTTGACCACATTTTTCTGATTCACCTCTGATATTGTGCTTATTTCAATGTTGTTCTCATGTTTAGGCTCCTTGGCTGCGATTTCCGTTTGATTTCCATCATCTAGAATGCCTTTGTAAACAGAAACAAAATCACCCTCACCAAGCAATCGATCTTTTCGTGATGAAAAAGTCAAGTCCTCGCTTGCTCGACAACATAGGCAAGAGCTAAGTCCATGCTTGCTCAGCAGTGCAGGCAAGAACTAAATCCTCGCGCGCTCGGCAGCATAGGAAAGAGCTAAGTCCTAACTCGCTCAGCAGCGCAAGCAAGAGCTAAGTCCTCGCTCACTCGACAGCACAGACAAAGTTAAGACCTTGTTCACTTGGAAGCATACGCAAAGAAGCTCCACATTGCTCACTTGGCAGCATAGACCACAAAGCTCCACTTAGAGAGCCAAAGAGCTTGGAGAGATTGGTCACACCTTTGAGGTTGACATGACTGTGACTAGGTGAGGGAACCTGCCCTTACAATACATTGTAGAGGTGGAGTAATATCTTAACAAAGGGAGTAGGTCGGTTATACGTTCATCTTTGGATGAAAGAACATGCCTCTGTGGAGAATACTTCAAAGACTTTGTGAGGGAACCCGTCCTCACCATACATTGTAGAGGCCGAGTAATCTCTCAACAAAGGGAGTAGGTCAGTTCTATGTTCATCTGCAGATGAAAGAACATGCCTCTGTGGAGCATAGTTCAAAGACTTTGTGGGGAAACCCACCCTCACCATACATTGTAGAGGATGAGTAATCTCTCAAAAAAGGACTAGGTTGGTTCTAAGTTAATTTGCGGATGAAATGACATGCCTTTGTGGAGCATCGTTCAAAAGTTTTAGAGCCTCGCCTTCTAGGAGCCTTGTCTCCACCAAGTTATGGAGTCTTGTCTCCCAGGAGCCTCGTATCCACCAAGTTATGGAGCCTCATCTCTTAGAAGCCCCTTCTCTACTAAGTTATGGAGCCTAGTGTCCTAAGAGTCTTGTCTCCACCAAGTTATAGAGACTTGTCTCCGCTAAAAAAATATTCCCAAAGTGTTGAAGCTCGGGAATAGAGACCAACTAAGATATATTTTTCAAAAATTTCTAAGTGTTAGAAGATGTCCCGCGTCTGCGCTCCTCACTCCTGCGAGCCATTGATGGTCATTCTCATGACCATGCCTCTCCTCGCCTATACGAGCAATTGTTGGTCACTCTCATGACCATGCCTCTCCTCGCCCCCACAAGACATTGTTGGTCATCCTTATAACCATGCCTCTCCGGCCGCTCTCTATGCCCTTGTGGCACCTTACGCGAACAAACCAATCCTAAGGAGAAAAAACTCAAAATTTGGCTGAGTGACAAAAATATTCAGTCACTCACTCCCGTGAGCTTGCTCAGACAAGTGTCGTCAAGAACTTTATCACAACCTCACCAAGGCTCCCCTGAGCGAGCCTGCGCTAATATTTTTTTTTATTTAACCTCCTTATGAAGGTGGAAGTCCCAAGGGACCTTTGCAAACCCCCTTAGAATATTGAAAACTACAAAACCCAAGGCCCCTCCGCAAACCCCTTAGGAGACTACTTATAAGAGAAGCAACAAAGAAACACTCCCACTTCCCAAGAAGCTCATCATGCTAAGTGTTAGACGACCGCCGAAAGAAAAGACTTGGTGGAAAATTTATTGGCTCCAAGAGACTTCACTCCATCCTAAATTTGATAAATCAAAATCACTCGAAGTGGGGGGAAATTGATTCAGCATAAAAAATCAAGAATAAATCATACAGTGATCGAGTGACACATGGTTCGCTTGGTCGAACCAAAAAATTCAAAGTTGGATCAGAGAGGACCGAGAAAAATTGACCCTAGTTCATATGACGACACCGTGTGCTGCTAAGCCACGCGCACGGCAAGGCAGTCTGCACGGCTAAGCCTCGCGTGTCGTGCCTTCCATCCATGACCATCCGTTCTTCCATAAGCATCCATTCGTCCATGAGCACCCTACCATCCGTGTGACTAGGTACGTCTGTGTCACTTGGCGCATCTGTGGGCGCATCCATGCGGCTAGCTTTGTCCATGCAACTTGTTCTATTCGAGTGGCTAGCTCCACCAAGACGCTGTACTTATCCATCGCAACATGCTTTGCTCTATGCCCTCAAACATCCACTACCACAAGTGTGTCATCTTTGGGCTTCATTAACTAACTCAAAAAGCAAAGAGGCCCTTGCCTTAGAAGAAAAAGAGACTCCTTCAGGCATCTCATCGCCTTCCAAGAAATCTCTACCCAATTAGTGTGCATATCCAACATGATAGAGACGTGAGAGGAGACCGAGCACCTGCAAGCCGTTTCCCATCATCGGCCAACCAAAGGTCGCCCAACAACATGCCTCAACACAACCTAATCCTTAGCAAGAGTTGCTCTTCAGAAAGAGCTGGTCCTTAGCAAGGGCTGACCCTCAGCAAGAAGTGACCCTCAACAAGAGCTGGTCCTCCTTAAGAGCTGTTCCTCAGCAAGAGTAGACCCTTATAAAGAGTTAATCCTCAGCAAGAGTGAGAGCACCCGGTTGCCGACCACCGATCATCGCCAAATGGACCAGTCATCGCTCCCACACGCCCGCGCACCATCCACCATCCTTGAGCTCTACAACCCTTGAGCTTCACCATCCTCAAAACTCTACCATGCAAGAGCATCGCCTTCCAAGAGTCTTGCCTCCTAGGAGCCTCGCTTCTAGAAAAAGAGTCTCTAGCTTTGTTAGTGTGTAGATCCAATAGAATAAAGACATGAGAAGAGACTGAGCGTTTGTGAGTCGTTGTCCAACGTCAACCAACCAAAGGTCGTTCGGTGGCATGTAAATCCAAAAGCTATAAATAGAGCCCCAAGGCCTCTAGGAAAAAAGGCAAAACTTTTATCATTTAAACACTTGTTATCCAAAACCAAAAACTCTCAAAAATGTTCTTTGCATTCTTCAAGTGTTCTTCGTGCGTTCTTCACTTTTTGAACAAACAACGAAGATATGATTCAGCTTTCAATTACATAAATTGTTTGTGTGTGGAGATCTCATTCTCGCATTAGAGTCCATTTCTTGGGCATTACCCGAGACTTACCTTAACGGTGCGCTACCCTGCGCAGGCATCAACAAGACTTAGAGCACGGTCAACGCATCTAAAAGACATAACCTGACTTGGATTTTGACCCTGACTCAGATCTAGACCTTGACTCAAATCTTGGGCTTGACCTTGACCTGGACCTTGACTAAGGATAAGAAGACCAGATGACGACGCTTTAGACTTTGATTTTCGACTTGGAAAAAAGAGTCAAATCAAGTTCTATTTCAGTTGGCACCCCTAAACTAATTTTTCCAACTTTAGACTACCCTATTGTTTGGAAAGTTCATTTCGTCAGTTATATTTGACGGAAAATGACACTATTTGGTCATGTGCCCAATACATGATCAATATTTTTGTAATCTCCAAAATGCCCTTCACTTTACCTTTCCTCTTCAACCTAAGCTCGCCGGTATATTCATATACTCGCCAAAAACTTCAGGAACACGCCGGAAACTTCATGAACTCACTGAAAATTTCATGAACACGCCGGAAAATTCATGAACTCGTAGAAAACTTCATAAACTCGCCAGAAAATTCATAAACTCGGGTCTGTGACTAAATTAATCTCAAACTAAATAGCCAAATTTAAATCAAATACAAAACGAACCAAATCCAAATCCAAATTTGTACCACAACAATAATCTAATCAATTTCTTATTGAAATGTTAATGAACAACAACAAAATTAACTCAAACCATTTAGATTTGAAAATTGGCTGCAAAACCTTCACTTTCTTGTTCTCAGCATTCATATTCTCATCATACCCGCCACCCAATTTCCTCTTTTTCTTCATCTTCCCCGTAAATTAAGCTCCCGAGCTTCCCTTTCATGTCATTTACTTTCCAAACACCCTTTCTCCGAAACACCAACTTCTCAAACTTCCAACCCTCGCAGCTCGTATTGATCACTGCCACTTTGCTTCTCGAAAACCCAAACAACTCCTTCTCGTCATGCTCGACGCTTTCTTCCTTCACCTCAACCGAGTTAATATTTGACATGTTAGTTACTTTTAAAAAAAACATGTTAGTTTTTCTTAATGCAAAAAGTAATAGTATAATAATTCAAATCAAAAGCAGCCGTCGCTTTAAAAATTAAAACAGGCGTAGCCAAACAAGAATCCTAATCGACTCTCAAAACAGTAGAGAGAGAGATATGCATGAACCAAATCATCTAACATGTTAGTTAATTAGTCTTAATGATAACTGTTAATTCTACAACAAGCGGTATAAGCATTATGAATTCTCTTTGATGTCTTAGGTTTGAGCCTTATTGACGGCGGAATGAGTGAGATTTATGGGTTAAAATGGGAGAACTACCCTTGTTGCGTACTCAAATGATAAAAAAAAAAAATTGAACTCTTCGTTAATATGATTTTCTCAGGTATGATAACAAAGATGATTTTAATGCACTAGACTTGTTGTCATGGATGTGTTGGAAGAGTGTTCCTTTTGAGAAAAGTTCATAAACCAACAATGGAACTTTAGTCTCTAAGCAAATTCCCAAAAGCTTGATCACATTCTTATGATTTTTCTGTGGCGATTTCATGATGAAAATCTGTGCTTATTTCAATCTTGTTCTCGTTTTTAGTCTTCTTGACTGCAATTCGAATGCTACTCTTTAGAGCGAACCAAAATCACCCTCACCAACCAAGTGATCTTTTTCATAATTGTTGGTTGCTATTCTAATCTTGTTATGATCACTAGCTTCTTCTTCTCTTCTTCATTTAACTGCAATTCTAAATGTTGCTCACTAGAACTTCCAATATGCGCGCAGAAGTCTACATGTGCTAAACATTGGACATGATAAAAGAATCAAAATATATAAAGCACAACGATTCAATATCAGAAACAAATCTGCCAAATCAAGCTTAGTATATATTTAAAGTCAAATGACATGACAGATTATTCATTGTGTACAGACTATATTGCATCTAAAGCTACTTATACAACCATAAGAAATGACAGATTTGAAGCATAAACACTGCAGAATAAACATCAGTTTTTGAATCATCGTTCAATGCTTATTGACGATTCAATGTCAAAAGACGCAAATGTATAGTCATTTTCATTTTCATTTTCACCAGAAGAGTAAAATGATTCACCTAGTAAGTGCTCTGTCTCCTCAGTACCATTTTGATGTGCCCATGAGTTTTCATTGAGCTTCATTAGCCTAGCAAGCTCATCAGCTACTTCCTTCATAGTCGGCCTTACAATACCATTAGCATGTAGGCATCTCTTTACAAGCTCGGCGACTTCTTGTATCTCCTCCCTTTCTTCGCCTTCATCAGCAACATCGAAATCCAAAATATCAAACAAGTTCTTATTTTCAGTTGCTGAGATGAAATACTGAATGATGTTGCTTTTCTCTTCGGAGCTTTTGTTAGAAACAGGTTCCTCCCCAGCTAAGAGCTCCACAAGGACAACTCCAAAGCTATACACATCGCTCTTCTCGGTTAACATACCTGTTGTCAAACTTGTAGTCTTTTTGCGGCCAATGCAGTTTCTCCAGGTGAAATCAGTACTGAAGCCCCGAAATCAGATACCTTTGCAGTATGATTCTCGTCCAAAAGTATGTTCATCGTCTTCACATCTCTATGAATGATGGGAGGGTCTGCTGCAGAATGCAAGTAGTCGAGTGCAAATGCAGTCTCGGATGCTACCCGCAGACGATCTTTCCATGATTGCACCAAACTTGACTTCTTGTGATGGATTTGCTCGAAGAGTGATCCGTTTGAAATGAACTCGTAAACCAACAAGGGGACTTTGGTCTCTATACACAATCCCGACAACATTTTTATGATTCACCTGTGAAACTGTGCTCATTTCGTGATGAAAATCAGTAATTATATGGATCTTGTTCTCATCTTTAGGCTTCTTGACTGCAATTTCTGTTTTAGGCTCGTCGTCTAGAACACCTTTGTAAACAGAACCAAAACCACCCTCACCAAGCAATCGTTCTTTATCGTAATTTTTGGTTGCCTTTTCCAACTTTGCCTCGCTAAAGATCCTCACTCGTTGGTTCTTTAGCAGCTCCCCACCATTTTTCATGAAATTTTCTGCTTCTTTCTTTTGGTGCATATCATGAATATCAGTATACTGATGATCACTAGCGAAAAGATTGATCCAATAACTGCATACATATCACGCAAATGAAATTATGAAAAAAAAAATGGATTTTTTAATCATATAAAATTATAAATAGAGTAGTAAACAGTTTTTAATTAACGGATTGTCTCTGGCATATATATATATATATATAGATTGAGGATCTAAGACAAGAATTATTTGGCTTAACTTCATTTCATTAGTGGATATCATATTGCATTTTGGTAATATCAATTGGCCACTTGGCAAAGTTGACTACAGCTAGAGGAATTTCAAACTATCCTATCAACCATCTTCATCAACTTGACTAATTACTATACGTGTTGTTTCGTTGCGTATGGGAATTAATAATTTTCTATTTCTCACACATGCATGTAGCAACTTTCAATATACAAACCCAAGATATCTATTTTCAAGATTAGAGTTTTTAATGAAGATTAGTGAAGAGCAGTGTTGATTTTGTATTCATCAACACTGCTCATTCTTGTATGTGACAAGTCTCATGTAACTGTTTTGCTCGTCTCCACCTTTATTCAGGACAAAGGTACAAAATATCCGTTTTGTTCTCAATTAGTCTCTAAATTTTACTTTGTTTCGGAGCAATTCATTTAAAATTTGTTATGTTCCATATTAGTCTGTACGTTAAATATACTAACAGATTCCGTTAAAGTCAACTAACACCGTTTCAATAAAAATAGACCATATATGATTATTAATTAGCCTATAAAAAAGATCATATATGATTATTATCATAACAATAAGGATGGTTCAAAGATTATTTTAAAACAACGTGAAGTTCAATGACTAGATTGGAACAAAACGGATAGTTCATGAACTATTATTAAACGATAAAAAAAGACCATGTACAATTATTACCATATTGCTGAAGGTCTTTCTTGTTACTACTTTCATTTGAAAATTGCTACC
>JAYMTA010001641.1:0-19198 GCA_036897625.1 Pelargonium cotyledonis
CTATCGCCACGTAAAAAAAAATGCTACATTTTTTTTTTCAAACAACGTCATTTTGGTTGAATGTAACAAAAAAACGTTTTTTTTTCAAACGACGTCATTTTGGCATGAAATCTTCCTCAAAATTTCCAAAGAAATTGTGTTCAAATTCAATATTCGTAGTAGTCTTTCTTTTCACAGCCCAGTGAAGTGAAATCCTTAACTAATAAAAAAAATACCACCAAACCTACTTGTCTAATTGATACGTTTCACATTATTAAAGTTCAAGCTCGAACTTCTCATGCATAGTTTCATAATTGTGGAAAACTATGAGTCTTCTTTTACTCATTAACAACATAAAATTTCATAGTAACAAACATCGGAGTATAAATACGTGCAGCACATTTTTTTTTGGTTACATTAAACCAAACGACGTCGTTTGAAAAAATAAAAACTTTTTTTTTTATTGTTACATTCAACTAAAATGACGTTGTTTGAAAACAAAAAGAAAATGCTGCATTTTTTTTTTTTTTTTGCTAACGTGACGATAGGTGGTGATGTGGCAGCAATGACGGGACATATAAGGCTGATGTGTCAGTTTTAACCTAAAATAGCAGGTCAGCTAGAGTAAAACAAAAAAACAAACAAATCCATAAGTCAAAAAGATGCAAAACCTTAATTTTAGACTAAACCTCAAAAACGAACAAGTTCAATAAAGTAAAAAAATATTACCCTAAATATAATTATTAAGTTTTATTCGTACTCAAAAGTAAAAAAATTATTAAGTACAAGATTCATCTCAAATTATACATTCTTTCTATATTTTAACATATACAGTGTGCCCTCCTTTTGAAAATTCTAGCCATCATTTTTAGTTTCTCATTAATTTTTTTAACCGCAGTCAATATTTTTTGTCGGTTGTGATTCAATCATTATTGCTAGTATATATTATTATTATGGTTGATAAACACAAATTTAGTATATTCGACATAATTAATTTTATTTTTCCGTTAGTTTATCATCACTATTAGTTGCTTTCATTTTATCAACTTGTAAACGACATATTCATCTTCATTATTTGTTAGGTTGTGAGAGTATGTTTAATACATGTGGATTGATTTTTTTTTCTTCATTTTTTTTTTATGTTTTAAATCATGTATGAGTAGTTATTTATGTTTTGTAGTTTATTTTTACTTCTTTAATGGAGGTTGCGTTTAGTCTTCGGGCATTATAAGTTTTGTTTTGTCTTTTATTATTATAAGTTGTTTTGGAGAGGACTTTGATACGCTTCAAGTAATATAAATCATGAAGATTGAGGGGGAATTAATGTCTTTTGTTTGATTGTGGATACTATTTTGAATCTTGCCGATAACTTAATAGTATAAAGTATTATTTTTTAAGTATGTTGTTTGCGAAAATAATTCTATTAGATTGTCATGTTCAATATCATTCACCGTGCATTTTGAACATTCGATTTAGTGTTCCATATGGATCACTTCCATTTTTCTCTTGGTCTGCCAATTTTTACTTGGCTTCAAGCAATCATTGGGTGCACAATTGTCACCTCTTTTCTAAAATTTGAGTAGTATATGTTCATCGATAAGTTCAATGACATGTTATCCAGTTGTATGCTTAAACTGCGTGATTTTACGTTTGTATTAAATCTCTATAACAATGTTCACATAATAGTTTCTAGGTGTGGATGTATGGATGTGCCTTGAAGATGACAAGTTTGAGTCAAAATCAATTATACACAGTGCCAAATCATTATACAATTTATTATTTATAATATGGTAATTTTCTTCTAAAGTTGTGAGTACTCAATATACTATCTAATACATCTCATAGTGTAATATAAGACTGATTATGAAATTTCCAACTAAGGTCTAGAAACCCTTCTTTTAGTGGGGTTCCACTCGAATTCTCATCAAGTTATTCAAATTATTGAATTCTATCGTACATTTTACTTTATTCCAAGATGATCTATTAGTATTAATATTCTATTGTTCTGGAACAAATAATTATATATACTATTAATTCAAATTAGGAGAACCCTAACAAAAAATAGTTAGAAAATGATTTTCTCTGTATCCAACCAAAACCTTATTATATGCAAACACGATATCAGTCATAGCTGCAAAGTCAGCAAATCTAACTTTTATAAAGAAATCATAATAACATTCCTGGACTTGGGTCAGATGATCTTTTTCGTGGGCCCTCTGAAGTCTGACCAGATATACTTGATATTTGATAAAACCATCAACAACACCTATTGCGCAACGTTGTTGTTTTCCCCTATTTTATGACCAACTTGGCAACGAATCCATATTTTTTTAGGTTCCGTCAGGACCGAATAGAATACAAATTTATTGGGAAAAAGCTTGGACCATACCCCTAGTTCCAAGCAGGACATTCACATATAGTGGATAACAAGTGGTGTTGGGTCCAATACATAATTCCAAATACTCATGAACTAACCCTTTATATATTAGCCTTATTGTGACGTGTTTGGTTCGTCACTTATTTATAGGTACAACTTTCAGCTGCAACAGAGAATTAATTAAGAATCTGTTCACTAATTAGGCTATTACCCAACTGCTACAGCTGAAACTCTAAAATATAAAATAAGAATAGCAACACACCCGCTTCTAAAAAGTTGAGGCTGTGTTTGGAAACACATCTCATGTGGAAAAAATAGGTGGCACATTTACTTAAATGTTGTCACATAAAATATAATACTATATAATTAAATAATATTAATTTATACAAAAATTAATCTTTATACTAAAAATTAATTTTTTCTATCAAAGAAACCCTAAAGCTAAAGCTAAACATGCCATTCGTTGCATCGCAAAAGAAAAAGCTATCCAACTTTTCCTTTCCACGACAACAAAACAAATACACATATGCATATTCCAGAATCCAAAAGCGCTTCCTCTATATCCATCCTATCCAAACACGCCCTTCCCAAAAGCACTTCACGTCATTATTTTAACTTACCTTTGTCCACTGCCACTGGTTGGTTTGTCATGATCCTCTTCGGTTTTTTCCCACACCACCTCGTGACTGAGTCTCTAGCGAGTCGCCGCCCGAGTTCACCTACCTTTCTTCGTCCTAGATTTCCTCCACGTATATATATAGCACAGGTGTGCGCTGCTCCGCTCTTCAGGGTTCTGATACGTGTTCGTCTCCGCTAGGTAGTTGCATGTGTGGTTGTTTGCTGAGAGATAATCAGATATTGGGAGAGTAGTGTCACTGTCATCCACTGATTACTCTGTTTTCTGCTGCGGCTCTGAGCGACCTCTGCCCACCATTTTCGTGTCCGGCGAATCTGTAGTTGGAGTATATTTTTAGGTTTTTGGTGCGAGACAGAGACAGAAAGTTGTGGAGATGGAGGAAGGTGGTGGTGGAGTTGAGAGGAAGATAAAGATAGGGGTCTGCGTGATGGAAAAGAAGGTGAAATGTGGCCCCGAGGTTCTCTTCTTTTGCTTAATTTACATATCCGTCCACAAACAGAGCCAGGAAATACGAGTCGTAGAAATGTAGATTACGTGTTTTTTTGAAATGCAAATTTGCTTTTTTCTTTGATTTCGACTCATATGGTTAGTGTTTTTTCTTCTTCTTTGGTGAACCTGTGTTTGTAGGTCTTCTCGGCTCCGATGGGGCAGATTCTCGAGAGGCTGCAGGCTTTTGGTGAATTTGAGGTAATTTATTTTTGGATACAACTGATTTTCATTTGTCTTTGGCGGTGCCGGTATGGTCTTTGTTGTTTCATGAACTGATTTTCATATATATTTAGTGTTCGACACAACTAAATGAGTAACAGAGAAACACATCGAACCCCACGCTCCATTGTTTTAATATTTGTGATTTGTGAAGCAGTGTGAGTGCTGAGCGGTATTATGGAATAATTGTTAACCAATACAATTTTCCCCAAATTTTGTTCTTGAGTTCTGTGGAGAGTGGAGGTTGGTTGTGGAAGTGTTTTAGTTTGTTTGTACTTATAAAGTATTGGCTTCTGTATGTTGTTATAGATTATACATTTTGGAGACAAGGTTATTCTTGAAGAGCAAATTGAGAGGTACATAGTTGCATGATGAGCTGAATCATGCTTTGTAATAATGCCATATTGGTAGTACTGTCATCTATCTTGATCATTTTTATAAGAGAGATATGCTTTGTTTTCATGATATTTAATTATTATGAACTTTGTATTGATGGTTACTGATGAATATCCACCAGAGATGCACATTGTCTAGTGATTAGCTGAATTTTGTTGTATAACAATGCTGACTATTATACTGATTCTTAAAGTTTTATAAAGAGATTTCTGCCCCTTTTTAGGATATTTGATTGGTATATGCATTTTATATCAGTGCATTACTCTGGATTATGACATAGATTGGCCTGGTGGCGGCCCTTACATCAATGCCATTAATTGTAGAAAATGTGAACTTTGTTAAAGTAAAAATCCAGACTTTTGTTTGTCTTCTGTGACATACAGTATTAGAGGTCAACTTATTAAGCAAACAGGACCTGACTAAGAATGTGTGTTTCTTTCCGGTGGCAAATTTGAATTTGTAGACTCTGTAAGTTTGGTTTTGTAACTATGCCTGGTTATATGTGGATTAAATTCAAAGCTGACAGAAAGAAAACTAATCTTGTTATGTTCAAGAATGTTAGACAGGCCTAGAGGTGATATGAGAATATGCCAGCTTTGACATGTGTAGATGTGAGCCCAATGCTGCTTGTGTAAACTTTATTGATGTGAAACTGTTTCATTTAAACATCATATTGTTTGCCTCCCCCCTTTATAAAGTGTCTTTGGGAATAATAAATGGAGCTCGTCTATGTCAGAAGAATAAATGTTGGAATGGTTACTTTTTCAGATGGCCAATATGTGATTGCCTGATAGCCTTCTACTCCACTGGTTATCCACTTGAAAAGGCTGAGGCATATGCTGCCCTAAGGAAGTAAGTTTTGCTTATTGGTTATGTGCCAAATTTAATTTCTCCATGGAATTGTGATTTTTATAGATTGGTCATGCATAGTCATAAGAGACGTGCACTGCTATCATACAGTAAAAAGTGAGATGCCGAGCTAAACCTGTGGTGCTCATTTTCAGTGGAATAGCAAATAGGTATATTGGTGAAAGAAGTGTCTGCATAGCATGTCCATCTGTTGTATCATACGGAAAATGAAATTGCTCAATCAGAAGAGTGGGCAACGACTTATTTTTTATTATGTATAATGGATTGGAGGAAAATATATTTAATAAAATTTACTAATTTCACCTGATCAATTTATATGAAGTGTGATTTGCAGATTTTGGAGAGGAAAATCTCAAATCTGCATCATGTTTAAAGCCATAATAAGAGCTGTGAGATAATGACTTTGTAAGGGTCGTAGGAGTTTTTTTACATTATGTTCTGGAATTTGTCAGCAGATAAGACCCAAAGTGTCTCAAACCTTGCTGTATTATGGTTCTTTGCCAGTCCACAATGATACCAGTAGAAGTGCTAATACATCGACCTCCATGTAATTACCAAAGCCACAGATTACTCTGTTATGAATTGCCGCTACCCCAAAACCAGAAATAGCATCAACCTTTCTCACTTCAATGCAATCATCACAACTGACACTACTTTCACTTTCATAACTATGAATGCTGCCATTGTATAAACCCTCCCGCTCTACCACCGTTATTGTAATGCTAACCCTTTGATCTGCCTTACCATCTTCCTGTTATCAAAGAGCTTCACAAAATGATGCCTTATTTGTATAAAACATTTTAGTGGGCTGATTATTCTTAGGTAACGTTCATATAATTTAGTTTTTAGCTTAATTAAAATAGTTATAAATCACTTTCTAATCATTTCAATTATTCAAAATTTGAAGGAATTGAAATAACACCTCCACATGTTATTTCAATTTCTCAAAATTTGGAATTATGTTACTCATGTAAGGAAAGAGAGTATTTTTGAATCTCAAATATATCCTCCTGAAAAAGTAAAACGAACGCAATAATTGTAATTTAAAAATACCTACTGTCCTATTTTCCTTGGATTTCAATTAAAAATTGGTAAACAAACGCACCCTTAATATTTGCTTTCTCTTAGAATAGTTCTTTACACATCAAATTGTTTATGATTTGTGTTTTAGGCCATTCCTAGTGAACGAGTTGGAGCCTCAACATCTTCTTCACGATCGAAGGAAGGTATATGAGGTATATATTCCAAACTAATATACTTATAGGAAGCTTTTAGTTCAGTTGGTTTGCACTTCTCATTTTTTCAGAACTCATTGGTCTTCAGTCCTCCCAAAGTATGGTCACAACATTTATTCACATGTATAATGGTTTTATCATGACCATTTGTTTGCTAAAATGCTATTTGAACTGCTCATACCTGTGTCTTTTAAATCTCCCAAATTGTGGTTAAGTGGCTATATATTAGGGCTATGAAGTGCAGTTAAATATAATGTCTAAAAGATTATCTAGGTGGAAGGGTAAATCCATGTAGAGTGAGCATTATGTGGAAATATTTGTCATGACTCTGAGTAGACAGATTTTTGTTTGTTTATTCCCTCCTCACATAAAACTTGATGGGCCTGGTCATTCTGAACTGAAGAACCATGAAGTTATAGGAAGTCAGGAACTTGCTGTAGAACATAGGTATGCTGAATGGACTAACCTTATAGAATCATATATATCTTTTAAAACCTTCGTGTTGGCTATTTAATTATCCGTTTTCATTGTAAAAAAAAATTATGCTCTGCTCACCAAATGACAAGGACTAATGTAATAATTTTTTTTTTTTTTTGGGATTCAAGCGCCTTGAAATGTTTGGAATTCCAGTTCCAAGATATGCCCTTGTAAATAGGGAAGTGCCATATCAAGATCTGGACTTTTTCATTGAGCAAGAAGATTTTGTTGAAGTTCACGGGGAACGTTTCTGGAAGCCATTTGTGGAGAAGCCTGTTCATGGTTTGCTCATTACTTAATCTTATCATTGATTTGCTTCCTTCATGTTGTGTTTCCTCATCTGCACCTTCACCAATAAATCTATATGGTTAGTTGTTCAGTGTGTGTTGTTTTGCAAAAAAGAATACAAGGAACTAAATGTGTACACCATTATCGGTGAACTGAGTGTTTTCATCGGGTAAGTTTTGCACCAGTGATACCACTAAAACATTGTGATATTCATGGCATATTAATTGTCAATATAATAGATATCCTTTGATGTACAAATGTTAGAATGTCAATTGTCAAGGTATTTTACGTTGATTGTGTTATGGGTCATTATTATTTCTATTGCTCACATTTTTACAAGTTTGTAAATTTGTTATTCAGAAAGTACTATTCTCTATGTTGTAAAACAAGATATTATATATTTTTTATGGTTCTAAAATAAAATATAAAAAATATAGGTATCCTTGGAACTTGGATAAAGTTTAGTTCAAGTTGTGTGGAAATTCTAATTTGTAAGAAAGAAGTTTGAAACAATAGTAGAGCAGTGTTGTTCTTTCTAAACCTTTTAAACTTAGAAGTGTACCTTAAAAATAGAAATTAAAAATCGCAAGTTTGCAAATTTGTTTCATTTCATGTATTGATTAAAGTTTGTCTCAGATTCTGTTACACTTTGTTTATGAATATATACACTGCATTGTACTTGTTTCAACTTGTCAATTGTGTTGCTATGATGCTATCTAAATTTAAACTTTGTTTTATTTGTATCCACTTCCTCGTCATTTTGCATATAAGGTATTGACTTACGTTTTGTTCTTATAAAGGGGACGATCATAGTATAATGATATATTATCCAAGTTCGGCAGGTGGTGGTATGAAGGAGTTGTTTAGGAAGGTGATTCACTTGCACCTTTAAAATGGACACAGCGTGCTTTAACTTTACATTTCTTTCGCACTACAAGTTTAATATGACATTCTTGAAATACGTGTGGATAATTTCTTATGAAATGTAAAGACATTTTTTTTTTAATTTAATGTATCCAGGGTTAATAGTGGGCTATTCATTCTTTCATTTAAAATTCTGAACCTTGATGATGGGAGTAGGGTTTGGTTGGCCCTGTCTGCCTTGGGTGACCTTAGATGTCTCTAAGCAGCTCGGATTTTGGCTTGGGTTACTTGAATCCAACCAACTTTTTGAAGTAAAATTTTTATCTCCTGTCAAGTAGGCACTTTTGGATTGGCAAGTCTGTTTCAGATCTGCTTGTTTTATTTGTAACATGGATAGATTTTGAATTAAGACTTTCAAATGGATGATTCTAATATACTTACTATCACACTTTTGTAGCATTTCTAACCTCCTTAATAGCATAACCCGCAATTGTGCCTTTAAGTTACTTATACAAGTTTTGATGACATATTTTCATCATTCATGATTGTTCGTATAATCATATGTGATTTTAGGTGGGCAACCGGTCAAGTGAGTTTCATCCAGATGTTAGAAGAGTGAGGCGTGAAGGCTCTTATATATATGAGGAATTTATGCCAACAGGTGGAACAGATGTCAAGGTTGGATGGTTTGGCCTCTATATTGTTTGCCTAATGGGTTTTAAGTAGAGATATGAGGCACTTGCTAGACTATTATCAATTTGTTCAATTTTGGAATTTAATTGATTTCTGTAGCATCTTGCCAAATGGTTGTTTTAGGTTTATACCGTAGGCCCTGAATATGCACATGCTGAGGCAAGGAAGTCTCCTGTTGTTGATGGTGTTGTTATGAGAAATCCTGATGGAAAAGAAGTAAGTGCTTCTAATCTTTTTCTCCCTAATAAGTTTCAAAATTTTGCAGTAAAATACTTGTTATCATCTTATCCATTATATATTTTTGTGGTTCCTTGAGCTGGGTACATTATCATCTGTACTAAAGCTCGACTGGATGAAAGAGGTGGTATGTGCTTGGTGGACAACTAGTGGTCCATGATATATTAGTGACTATGGGTTGACAAATTGACTCTTGAAAGTCTTTGATGCGATGACTAAAGGATTAGTCAAATTACCTATATTGATGTTATTCTGAAAATAGTACCTTTACCTTTTAATACACGATTATTACCATAGTTATGGGGCTTGAAATCCTGGACTTGATAGTTATCCTAATTCTAAAATTTGAGTTAATGGCTAGATAAAGGTAAAACTAGATTGTATACCTGTGCATATATCCCCTCAGGATATTTGGTTTGTTGAACTAAGGAAAGCTTATATGAGGTTAACTTTTGGCCAACATGTATTAACTCTTTTGAATTTGTTTGTGTACTGAGATTTGCTCAATTTTGTGTATATGAGGGTGTGAAGTATATTTCAATATCTAATTCTAAGCTTCATGTAAACAAGGGCTGTCAACCTGTACAGACAAATATTTTCATTACAATTCTTCTCATTGTTTAACAACTTTCTGTATTTTGATTTCTACTGGCTTTGGTATATTTGTTTTCAGGCCTTCACAATATCCAACATGTATATGTAATGCAAGCCATACATTTATTTACCTTTTAGCCATACGTATACACACACACATACACACACATATATTATATATATGTATAATGTCATATGATCAGTTAAATCTTTAGATATTTAAATTAGAGGACATATTTATGAAAAAATTGTGGAAGTTTGTAGCTGGTAGTTAGCTGAGACTACCTGGCTAAACTAATAAATTGCTCCTCCTGACTGAAGATTGCAAGAATAATTTGTGAACTTGTTTCTTGCTTTGCTTTAAAGGTTAGGTATCCTGTGCTACTGACGCCAAATGAGAAGCAAATGTCAAGAGAAGTTTGCCTTGCATTTAGGCAAGCGGTATGTCATCTGATTCTGGTGATATATAAACAATGCAATCTTCCAAGGAGATGTACATATATATGTATATATTTATAATTATTGCTGCTTGTTTTATTGCTATTCTTTCTTCAACTTTGGGATATTTCATACAAGCCTGTTTACTATTCATGTTATGACTCATGATGATCAAACGAAAATTGCCAGAAAGAAATTACTTTCAATAGAGTGTGCAAGATTATCTGATAGGCATTTAATCATGTCTATATTTTGTCTTAACTATATTCCTTTCTGTTATAATGCATCACTTGAAACCCCTTTTCCCATGTCATTTATCCCAAATTAAAGAAATACATATATAACTTTGCCTATATTCAATTTTAGCTTGTGAATCTTTTTGGTCATTCTCACCGGCCACTTTTTCTTTTAGTTTTATTGTTATGCTCATGAATCTCTTTGTATGTGTTCACTTACTACTTTTTTGAATGAAAACGGATAGGTAGGTCATATCTTGCTGAGTTACTATTTTTGTCGACTTAGCTCAGTCTTCGATATTCTGGTTTCAAACATGGGGATGCTCTCAATCAGTTTCAGAATGCATTGAGTTTTTTTATTGTGACATGCAGGTTTGTGGTTTTGATCTATTGCGTAGTGAAGGACGATCATATGTTTGCGATGTGAACGGTTGGAGTTTTGTGAAGAACTCCCACAAGTAAAGCATGCTTATTTGTCATAAATCTTGCTTATTATGATATTGTTAGTGTTGTTTCATTCTTCATCAAAATTTCTTCACTTTGCAATGCACTATCTGCCTCTTTAAACCATTCAAATTCATCACGTTTTACCTCATCTGCCTTCATCCCCAAATTATAGTTGTTTACCCTGTTAAAATCTATTTAATGTGTTAATTCCAAAAATATTTAAACCAAAGCTGAAAGATTCTTCATTATTTGTCTTTGGGTTCTTCTAGGGCTAACCTAGCCTGCCTCAAATGCTTTGTAAATCTAAAATTTATCAGCAAGAAATCATGCAAATAATCTTATATACTGATTATGAAGTTTCTTATATGACTTATAAGAGCCAATGAACCAATAATATTATAGCTGTCTATAATATTTTCTGAATGTGATCTGTCTTGGTCTCTTAGATGCTTGGAATGTTAAGTAGCCATTAGCCCTCTGTTATAATCACTATTTTGGTCCAAATCATTTGAAAATTTGGGAAATAGTTTTATATCCTCACTACATGATTTTTAAATTTTGCATTGTTCATATGGTATTCTTTGAATATGACAATTCGTCTTTAACAGAGAATATTATGTCATTGTTTGTATATACCACTTCCTACCTTACTAATGTCACAATTTCTGCATGTTTAGTGTGCATTTATTTTTTGATATTCTAAAGGTTACTCATTCTTGGTTAAAGGTATTATGATGATGCTGCTTGTGTGTTAAGGAAGATGTTTTTAGATGCAAAAGCTCCTCATCTTTCCTCATCGATTCCACCAATTTTACCATGGAAAGTTAATGAGCCAATCCAACCTTCTGAGGGCTTAACACGTCAAGGAAGTGGGATTATTGGCACATTTGGCCAGTCTGAGGAGCTACGCTGTGTCATTGCTATAATTCGGCAGTATGTCATGGTTCCCTGGTTATTTTTTTCTGGTCCAGTACAATTTGCATTCTCCCAACTCATTGATGTTATGTCTGAGCAGTGGTGACCGAACACCCAAACAGAAAGTAAAGCTGAAGGTTACTGAGGAAAAGTTGCTAAATTTGATGTTGAAGTACAACGGGGGAAGGCCTCGATGTGAGGTGATTATCTTTTACTCCATCCCTTCTCATTTATGTATTAATGTATGCTAGAAATAGTTTTCTGGACAAGTTGGTAATGGGGGTCTCTAATATTTTCTTCTTTTGGCAGACAAAACTTAAAAGTGCTATTCAGTTACAAGATTTGTTAGATGCCACACGGATGCTTGTACCTCGTTCTAGGTATCTCATCTTAACTAATAGTTTTATTGATTTAACTCATTAACTAGATTGCAAAAAAAAAAAAAAAAAACTCATTAATATATTGTAATTTCTTAGTTATTCATTTTCCTTTTAGTTATCATTCATTCTCCTATGTACTCATATTAACATCAATAATATATTTTCTCTCTTGTATTCCAATATGGTAGCTGGACCTCTTAAAGTTTCCATTGTTCCGGCGGCAACCTTGGTTTGCCCGACTAACTCCTCTCTTGTATTTTACGATGTCATAGAAAGTTTATAATTCTTTTCACTAGTTTTAGTTCTCGTATAACTCCACATAAACAATCTAGTCCTAAATAAACTAAACCCCATGATCTGTGTTCTCATCCGACAATCTCTCGTGGCATTCTTCTTCAATGATGGTTCGATAACCCCTTTTATGGTGTTTGAACTGACACCTGACCAGTGTGGTTGCCTTCTTCTCACCGGCATCACCCAAGTGTTTTCTCTTGTTGTTTTCCGCTGAATGAACCGCAAGAATGATCATTGGTTCCTTGGTCAAATCTTTCAATTTTCTTTTGACAATTTCAAGGTTATCACCTTGAGTATGAGGGGAGTATTAGAGAATACTGTTTCTTGAATTGTATATATATATGTATATATAAATATTGAAAAAAATGTGAAGTCATGTAAGCTGGGCCCTTCATCTAATAGCTTAAACTTTTGGTTTGAGCCTAGTGACCCGTTTGTGTTGCCTTCTTAATCCATGTTCAGGGTCCATTGTGTTATCCAACTTCCACGCGAGGGGGAATGGTAAGAAGTCTGGCACCACTTCATGTACAAGTTTGGTTATATCCTCAAAAAATCTTTTGCATTTCTTTCTCTATGCTTATTAAATACTATTCTATCCAAAACGAGTTGCACCTTTTCTTAGAAAAAGTTGTCTGCCTCATAATGTATCTTACTCCATCAGTAATAAGAATATATTGTTATTTAGTACAACATGAGAATCTGGTCCATTTGAGGTTCATTCTTTCATGCATTTAAATATATGCATTTAAGTCACTAATAACATACATGCATTGCTGATGACTATCTATATGATTTAGACCAGGTCGAGAGAGTGACAGCGAGGCAGAAGACATTGAGCATGCTGAAAAGCTTCGTCAAGTCAAAGCAGTCCTTGAGGAGGTTAATAAATTACACTAAATTATGTTTTTTTTTCCTTCTTTCTATTTTGTTTTCCTTGTTTGTGTGTGTGTGTGTGTGTGTATGTGTGGTTTCTCATGAATTAAATATTCTAATGAGATTTTGCTAAAAAAATAGGTGTATTCTATGGAATTCTTAACTTTCTTCCCTCTCCAATAGTAAATCCAGTGTTGTTTCATTTTGTAGTGTTCATGTTGAGAAGAAGGCTGTCTTCCTAAGATTTACTGTTCCATTTGTTGTTGTTTCACTAAAGAAAATATTTGATGAGCCATGCAAGAATGGCTACCTGAAAATCCATGCATTCTTTTTATGGCTTTAAGATTTGCTTTGATACAATTGTGACTATGGCAATAATGAACAAATACAATGCTAGTAATGCTTGCATAATGCACTAACTACAAAGATTTCATTGCCATACACCTGAGTTCTTTTTAATTATCTTATATACTCCGCTAAAATGACATTTGGCTCTCTTTTGTGATGTCATACTTGGTTTTATCTCATATCCAGGGGGGACATTTCTCTGGTATTTATAGGAAAGTTCAACTTAAACCACTAAAGTGGGTTAAAGTTGCTAAAAGCAATGGTGAAGGTGAGGAAGAACGACCAGTTGAAGCTTTGATGGTTCTTAAATATGGGGGTGTTCTTACCCATGCTGGCCGAAAGCAGGTATTGATAATTAACATATTATGTACTCCCTCCATCCCAAAATGAGTGTCTTGGTTTCTATATTGAGAAATTTAAGGAGAAGTTAGTTAGTTTTGTATGTTTCTCTTGTATCCCTACAATCGTGTATTGTAACAAACTAAAGGAATAATAACTATCTTACTATAGGCATAGTATTTACAATTCATGCATAACTAGCTTTGGTTAAGAGGACACCCATTTTGAGACAAAATTTCAAGAGAAACAGACACTCATTTGGGACAGAGGGTATTTGTTTTGGTAATTGCTTATGAAATTTTCACTTATACTTGGGACTTTTGTTGTGTTGCTTCTGAAACCACTCTTATGTGACTTTTTCACTTTTCTGACTTTTCTACTAATATTAAGTTCTCTGTCATTTGCAGGCAGAAGAATTGGGCAGATACTTCAGAAATAATATGTACCCAGGTGACAATTATGTATTGCTTTCCACTAAATTTGTAAGCTTTATATCTATGGGGCCTTCAAACTATGTTCTCATGTTTGGGTATTTCTAAATCAAATTATTTAGATATAGAAGGTTCATGTCGTTTGGTTGGACTTACTGGATTTAGCCTTTTGCTTTGTAGAAATCATCCACGTAATTATTATTTCTTTACTATATATTTAAAGCAATAATAGAGAAAATCATTTTTGGCGGTGGGTCACCAGTGTGGATGGCAATCATTGCTGGATGGTTTCCACGACTGTTAAAAGCCAGTCGAGAACTGTGTGCAGAGAGTTCAAACATCTGGAAAATATCAAATAAATACTTGAAGCAATATACCTGCATTTTCTAGATAGATGTTTTTTCATATGCAAACCACAATTGTATTTTTCTCTATTTCCATTTTTGAGTTTTATTTACTTTGTTTTGCTTGTCTGCATATGTCATTTCTTAGCTAACAAGTCTAGCTTCAGTTAGTCTGTAGTAGCTGTTTTTTTTTATCTTCTTCCCAAAATTGTATAACGGTAGATCACCAGTTGAATATTTGCATTGGCAAATTCATGAGTGTGATGTAAAATTTAGTGTCTTGATATTTTCTTATGGAATTGCATACAATTACAGGTGAAGGTACTGGTCTACTTCGCCTCCATAGTACGTACCGTCATGATCTTAAAATTTACAGCTCTGATGAGGGTCGTGTTCAGGTATGCCTCTAGCCATGCAAATCCACTCATAAAACCTTTTGGATATTCTTCATCTTGTTTCAGCACTTTTCTGGTTGCTATCTAATCTTCAAGGCCGGGCCACCAAGTGTTTATAATCATTAGTTTTGAGATTGGTACAGTCTATTTACAAGTTGTGTTGACAGATGTCTGCTGCTGCTTTTGCCAAGGGCCTCCTTGATCTGGAAGGGCAGTTAACACCTATTTTGGTCTGTAAACATTTCCCTTTATAGTGTTTTTACTGCTTGAGGATGTTGAATTTATACGACTGATGTCTGACGTAGTCATTTTTTCAAGGTTTCCCTTGTCAGCAAGGATTCATCTATGTTGGATGGACTTGACAATGCCAGTATTGAGATGGAAGAAGCTAAGGTTTGTCTTGGTTGACATAACATGATTCTTTTGTATAGTATATTATATATGGAACTCAATTTTTTTGTGCGACAGTTATGATTCATTTTGGGAGGTATTATGTGCATTTTATTGTGTACACCCACAATAAGATGTTCTTCTGGTAATTTATTACATTGGATTCAAATCTACTGTCTTGAGACTGACAATTGTAGCCTTAAACCTAGAGGTCTTAATTCATCCGAACTTTATATTGTGTATCTGTCTTATATTGTTGCATTCGTTAAGCACGAGTAGAATCCATTTTTGGGTTCCTTGCAGGCTACTAAAAACTATATAATTTGTTTGCATTTTTGGGTTCCTTGCAGGCTAGACTGAATGAGATTATAACTTCGGGTGCAAAGACAGTTCAAAGCAATGGATCGTCCGACTGTGCTTGGATGGTTGATGGAGCTGGACTTCCTTCAAATGCTTATAAACTTCTACCCAAATTGGTGAATACATTTATAAGTGAATGTTAATATGCGTAGATTTCCTGCTCTCTCTCTCTCTCTCCCTTTTTTATTACATTATTTTCTTTTAGTTGTTTGGTGAACTAAATCACACTTTCATTTATCTAAAAAAAACACTTTTTTTTAACCAAAAACTCTTTGAATTTTTTTTTATAACTTATGTTTCAATTCACTTAATTATTGTATTTTATTTTTATTTTCCTCCTCTATGTTGAATAGGTACAACTGACTAGGAAAGTCACCGAACAAGTAAAAGTACTTGCTAAAGATGAAGATGAGCAACTCACAGAAGCAAGCATGTTTGATGTGATTCCCCCATATGATCAAGCAAAGGCCCTTGGTAAAACCAATATCGATGTTGACCGTATTGCCGCTGGATTGCCTTGTGGTAGCGAAGGATTCCTGCTTATGTTTGCTCGCTGGAGAAAACTTGAAAGGGACTTGTATAATGAACGCAAAGAGTAAGTGTCTATCATTCTTCGCATGTTTACATCTTTCTCTGATTGATAATATATGTGCGTTGTGCCTATAGTTTGTATTCTATCCTACTTGAGGTTTTGTAAGTGCATTAAATTTTTTTGTGTAAGACTTTTTTTCTCATTTCGCTAACAAGATGGGCGTTCTTGCAGTCGATTTGATATAACTCAGATTCCAGATGTTTATGACTCATGCAAGTAAGTGCTCTAACTGTAAATTATTTTGGATGCTATTCTAAGTTCTGAGAGTGGAAATACATAACAGATTTATGTAGCAATTGCAGTCAATCCCTTCTGGTACTGTGCTAGTTAAGTATTCAGGAGCTAATTCATGGCTGCCTAAGGGTTATTGGTCATTGTGGTGTTTTAATTTGTCATTTTTCATCATTCAGTATTGTTGGAATAGATTCCAAGTCATCCTTACCTGTAGTTGAAACCCAAACATGTCAAACAGTAGAAGATTAAGTTCATGTCTTGGGTTGAGATGTTATTTGTCAGTTCAATTATAAAGATACAAATACTTGTATTTTGTAGTTTGATGCAATAGTTTGGGGTCATTTAAATGCCATTACAACTGATCGTATTTGCTATGTTGGAATATGTACTTAACAGATACGATCTATTGCACAATGATCATCTTAATCTAGAAGGACTGCATGAACTCTTCAAAGTTGCTCAGGTAAAATCAATTTTTTTTGCAAAAGCGTCTTTTGCATTTTTTTAATGTATCTGCCATTTTCCACATAAGTAAGTATTGCTTTTATATATCATGTGCAACAAATAATGTACTTGTTTTGTGTATCATGTTTATGTTATTAATTTAATAATAAATAAAAAAATCATTTGAGGTTAAGTGAACACATGTATATCACTGGTGTAGTTGTTTGTCATCATCAAATAAATATTAAAAAGTATTTTTTGTTTTTGTTTCAGTTACTTGCAGATGGTGTCATCCCAAATGAGTATGGAATTAATCCAAAGCAGAAGCTGAAAATTGGATCAAAGGTAAGCTAACCAATCTGACTTGCTTCCATTTTTACTTATGTTTTAAATTCATTTTCTTTTCAACCTTAGTGGAATGTTCCTTGAAATGCTTTTGTCGCAACTCGTACTCAATGGAAAAACTTACCATGAAATAAAAATCCTTAGTTTCCTTTGTTTGATTGCTGGTCAGGGTTCTAAATTTTGTTGATAACCATATTGCAACAAGTCCATCTAAAGATGATATTTGTAATATGTTAGTGCTCAATTCCATAACTAATAAAAATATATAGATCTGTTGAAACATCAGCATGTACTCCCTCTCTCCATCTTCACTGTAAATGTCTTGTTTTGCTTTCTGCAAATACCATGAATATTTTTGTAAGTCGTTGATTTCCCCTCATTGTCACTTGAAATCGTTATTGTTTTAATTAATTATCAAATGAGGAAGCGACTTTGAAGGATCAGGTACGAATTAAGGTACAGATATTTAGTTGGAAACACGTAGAGACACTACCATAGATCAGTGATGCTGAGAAATATATGGTGGCTGAACTTCTCTTTTATATTGCTTAAATATATTTGATATTGAATCTTCATTTTTTTAAATCATGGCTCACTTGCTTGCTCTGGTACCTTTGAGATTCATTACATGTGTGCAGTTTAAGTTACCATGATAATATCTTGCCTCTTAGTTTGGAAAAAAAGTTTATACCTGCAGTCTCACTGCTGCTTTCTGTTTTTTTTTTTTTTTTTTTTTTTGAAATCGCTGCTTTCTGGGGTTTTATGTTTATAAGGAAACAGTCTAAAGAAGAATAATCTACATTGGTTTGTACGCAGTGGCATTTCGTATTTTTCTACCTGAAAAAAAAAAAGAACTTGCCTCCGATGACCTATGTGTGTATTGCTAAATGATTCAGTATAAATAATGCTTGTTCTGTTGAAATGCAGATTGCCCGTCGTCTGTTGGGTAAAATTTTGATTGATCTGAGGAATACACGCGAAGAAGCAATCAGTGTTGCTGAATTAAAAGGTAATCAAGACCAGGATTCAGCATCCACGAAGAATGAAAATTATGATATAGATCATCATCAATCAAAGCCTCACACAAAGAATGATGACATGAGAAGAACAAGCACAAGTGACATATCGATGGATCACGATGACGATGATGATAAAGAGACCAAATACCGACTAGATCCAAAGTGAATAAGTGAATCTTATTGTTCATACTTCATACTTATTCTATTGCTACAGTTGATTTTCTTATTCTTTCCTCACATTTTATCAGGTACGCAAATGTCAAGACACCTGATCGTCACGTGAGGACTCGCCTTTACTTTACATCTGTGAGTACAGTATTTCTTTTTGCTTTTTGCCACGCCTTTCACTATGCTCTCTTTCTCTCTCTCTCTCTCTCTCTCTCTCACACACACACACACACACACACACACACATTTACAGAGACACATACTAAATTATTTCTGATAGTATAATCATGTCTGATAGTATAAAGTATTTGCCTAGTGTTTTCTCATTTTAAAGTGTTATTCCTTCTATCTGAGATGTTGAGGTGGTTTATCATCTCTATTTGTGCTACTGCTTCACAGATCTCTATAATTTGGGAATTTGGGATTATTTAGATTTCAGCCAAAGTTGGCTGCTAACTTAGACCTAGAGAATATGAAAACATCTCTACTTTCATTCTGTGGCCTTTATGTTATCATAATTTTTTTGCTATGTGTTGTGAAAATATGAATTTAACAGGATGTACCTTGCATTTAGTTTTCCTCTTTTTTATTTATTATTATTATTATTATTATTATTTATGCATGTCACTCTGTTATGTAGTTGAATATACTGTTTATTTGTTATAGAGATTACTAGTTTCTTTTACTATACATGTTTTGTAATGTATTTAATTATTTTTAATGGGTTTGAATGGCAGGAATCACATATCCATTCCCTCATGAATGTTCTTCGGTACTGTAACCTGGATGAGTCTCTACAAGGAGAGGCTAGACTTTTTTTCCCGCGGGGTCTGGGGGGGTTGTTTTGGAGG
>JAYMTA010001642.1:0-19196 GCA_036897625.1 Pelargonium cotyledonis
GAAGGAACCCAGGCTGATGCCGGAGCTAGGGTAAGAGATCCTCTCCGGGAAGCAAGCCCTGATGTCAGGAGCTCTGTTCATTCTCAGATCCGGCTCAGCATGAAATCGACGACGATGATGAAGGAGCTAGCTGCTTCTGATTTGGCCTTCCCCTGTGATCAATTCATATTGGATACATACAGGAGATGAGATCCAACCCAACACATGCATTGCATTGCACGTAACAACTGTACATACTCAGCAAGCTCCTCCATTAATGTGGCCGTTATTGTAACATTATTAGTTAAATTCAGTTAAAATTAAATAATTTAAGAAAAATATAGTTTGCCTCGTCACGTCAGCACTTGCTGACACATTATTACGTCATGTTATATACGAAATCTACATGTGCATGTCACACATCATTGTACAATTTTATCTTACAACACTGTTTTGACCATATGTGAATATGTATAATAGTAATGAAACACAACAATTTAAAAGTGGTAGTCACATGTGGACAATGTATCTGTCGTGTCAACTAAGGCAGTGAAGGAGGCTCTTTTGTGGGTCTTGGAAAGAAGTTGGCACCTGGTTACTATGGAGACAGAATTGGTAGATGTAGTCTTGTTTGTTCAAACTGAAAGGGAGGCTTCCGGTGTCTTTGGTTTGGTTTGGTTTTGTCAAATATCAAGCGCTCTTGGATAGTGTTATTTGGTTGGAAATTTCCTATATTGATGGGTCTGTGAACTGTGTGACTCGAGCTCTTGCTCAGTTCCCGAGTTCTATGTCACACATAGTTAGATGGATAGACTTTTCGAGTCCAAACATACATTGCGAATCTTTTGGAGACTGGTTTGAATTAATATTTCGTTTCTTTTTTATATAAAATAATTTGAACGAAGAGAACACGAATTTAATTTTGTAACAACAAATCAATATATGTAAAGTGATGCAACAAACATAAGCTCAAAAGTGCATCACAGCTAATTCAGTACAACAAATAATTTTTGGCACAAAACAAAGAGCTAAAGCTATACACATGGCTCATCATATCAGCAAACAAAGGAAATTGCAGCATAGCAAACAAAGAAACCGGGACACAAGCAACGCTAGCAATTGGGATAGCAATCCATGCAAAGTCATGGCCAAGAACAATAAAATGAGTAGCTGCAAAAGCCACCATCATGCTCGCTATGGAAATGAATAGAGACGCAAGGCCTATTATCAGCTTCTGCGGCAAAGAATGCAAGAAATCTTCTTCAGCGTATCGCGAGGTGATGATGGACAGGAACATCAGAATGGAAGTAGCTGACGAGAACAGCGCCAAGGCGTTTGATATTGAGAAAACCATAAACGACGTCTCTCGTAGGAAAATAGGCCTTCCCGTCTCGTTATTGTTCCCTCCTGGTACAGTAAAGATGGCAGCGAACATCACAGTAGCAATGAGAGTTGCAACGACCATGCACGAAGATGCTGTGTCCTTCATCCACTTCTCCCCTTCCCGAACAAGCATCCTGTGCTCCTCGGTGAACAGAATATAAGGCGTCTTTCCCTCAGAGTTCATCATTTCCCGGAACGAAGGCTGGACAATCTTCTCCACTTCCTGGAAAAGCAAGAGTCAATGTAAGCATTTGCGAGTTTGGTAAGGGAAAAGCATTCATGTCGTTACAATAAAACCTCTATACAGCACAGAGCAATATTGCATTGCAAGTAACAAACTTGCAACAGAGGACAAAACTCAAGTTCCATACTATCTACATATTTCAGACCATTTCAACAAATCAAGGTAACAGTTCATCGTAGCCAATACCAGCACCTAATGGGAGACTCGAACCTGAGACCTCAACGTCAAGGTCATAGTTGAAAACAACAAATCAAGGTCACAATTCGTTGAGGTCATAGTTGAAAACAACAAGTTGAGAGTATAGGAGAAAAAGAAGAGGTCAATATAACCTTGAACCAGTGCAGCTCTCGTCGCAGCTGCAAAGCAGCACCAGAGTCAGTTTTGAGTCTATCTGGAGGCGCCAGCTTTGCAGCAAGATGCAACATATTGTTGTTGTCTCTATCTTTATAAGCTGCAATTAAATCTTTATGAGCACCAATCTCATAGATGAGATTGAAAACGTTCCTTTGGCGATGTGCCACCGCAACATGAAAGATGCTTCTACTCTGACTATCAACTTTCCAAATGAGATCAGGATACATTCGGATGAGCACAGTTAAGAACTCAACATTCCCTATCTCGGCAGCAACAAATAACAGTCGCGAAGGTTTTCTTAGCAACTCTCCGATTTCCAAATCATCAAGTAAGAGAATCTGCTCCCAAAGTTTCTTCACCAACTCAATTGCCTGGATGTGCATCAGCTTTGCATCAAAAATTGCCTTTGTACCTGGGACTGAACCTTTACCAATGTCAAATACATTTTGTGAAGTGAAATGAAAGATTGTCCAGCTATTGCATACCTAAATATTTGAAGACACTCAAAAGCAACACAGCCAATTTGCGAAAACCCGAACAAGATTGGTTCCTATGGCTTGTAGAAGCAAAAGAAGCATTGCTCATCCCCTCCATAGGCAAGCCTTCACACTTGTATAATGGAAAAAGTTAGTTGATATAGCATGTAATTTCAGATTCCCAATAATACACTGAACTATTAGCGTGGGATCATATGAAAGCAAAGAAGTTTAAACCATAAGCAATGACCGGGAGCAAAATTACTGACATGCGTATATACATCTCTGCAGAGCTTCTAATTGACTTGGAAAGGCCATAGGCTTTCGAGCCAATACGTGAAGAGCTGTCTCTCCGTTGCCATCTGTAGCTATAGCTACTTCGGGGTAGTTCTGAATAATGTCCAAGGCCACATCTGGGAGATCAACAAAAGGCAAGAATCAGTGTCATTGTTTTCTAGAAGATCTTTGGTTTTAGCATCATCATGTCTAGATTGCAAAGTAGCACAAAACAATTGTACTAAACTCGAAGCTGCAAATTTCTGTGCACAGTCATGTAATCAAACAAGAAGTTTTCTTAGCTCACTAACCATATAGGTCAGCTGTGATGACAGCAACGAGAAGTTCGGTATGATCTTTTTCAGTCAGAACCTCTCCCTCAGTCAGAGAGTAAAGATACCAAACCATGTCTCTGTGGCCCAACAAAGCAGCCATAAGCAAAGGTGTTGCTCCTTTACTGCCTCGGATTGATGGCAATTTTCTGTTTTTATTCACCATTTCTTCCGCGTTCTTTGTGATTCCTGATGCAGCAGCAAAGCAAAGTGCAGTGTTTCCAGACTTATTCTGAAGTTCCAAATCTTCAGGCGTCATCAATTTAACCAACTCTCGAACAAATGTTGTATGTCTTGCCCCGGCTGCAATGTGAAGAGCAGTTTCCAAATTTCTTGTCATCCTAGCACCCACTGCTTCTGGATTCAAAGTCAAGAATTCCTTAGCAGAGTCCCAATCACCTTTAAGTGCTGCAAGATGCAAGGGAACATATGGAGTAATCGAATTACGTCCAATCTTCCCTGTAAAACTAATTAATGAGGAATCAGTTGTGCTAAATTCGATGTTGTGTTAACAGCCTTCGAACAAAGTTAGAAAGGAAATCTTTTTTACTAATCCTAGAAAACCCAAAAACAAGATATAGCAGAATCAAGTATTAACCGGCTTTTTGTTGGATGCATAGTAACAAACAAGACTAAATGAATGATCAAATAATTCAGTGGAGCTATCAAATCAAGAAAATTCTGAACTTCTCATTACAGCAATGAAACCAGGAGCTACAAAAGTATAAACTGAGCAAGAAAATTTTTCGAAGGATCATATATAATCTTCTGCAGGTCAAAATTATTTTATGTATTAAAGTGATTGTACATGAACTGAAACAAATTTCAAATAATTTGAAGAAGTCATTTGGTGAAAGATTGCAACCAATAATGCTCTAAAATATAATAGTAGAGCGTATTAAGCTTAGCACTACACTGCAATGTGGAGGATCATAAGATTAGGTCCAATATATATTTTTCTCATTGTCAAGCAAGGCATATATTGATATATAAGTATATAATTTGCAACATATGAAGATCTGTACCTATATGAGACACTGCTGCATTTGTGGGCAACTCTACAGCTGTGTAAGGAATCCGATCCCTTGTCAAAGAATGGGGCCAGATGGATGGATCCAGTACGATGTCAGCATCACTTCTTTCCACTTTTGGAAACCCGATTGAGCTTGGAATAGCTTGATCTTTTTGAAGGTAATAAGAGCTTTGAGTGTCAGAGAATGTCAAACATGGGCTGCTCAGCTGCCGTCGCAATGTTAATGAAGTTGTCCCATTAACACTGAAGAAAGATGCATTATTGCTATGATAAGCTATACTTGGACAGATCACGTCTTTAAGGCTTATGTCATCATCAGAGCAATCGATACTAATGCTCGCATCACTTTTGCACGAGGAGCCTGCAACAGATTTGATTGGTGGGAAGCAAGACTGAATGGAGAGCCCCCCTTCATGTCCTGATGAATTTGATATTATCATCTTCTTCAACAGATGTAAAAGATGAACAAAATCAGAAGGAAACATTAGGAACTCAAATAGATAGCTAGTAAAACAAAACTGAGAGAGCATTAACAGGTAAAGATATTTAAAATAAAGAAGAGTATGCATATGCCATATCAATCATCATAGCAAAGGCTTTCAAAATAGGTGGGCTCTAGTTGATTTGGTTGTGGAACTTCAAGGTTTCAAAATGCCAAATGGGTTGACTGATAGTTAAGAAACAGCTTCAAAGATATGGTTAACATTCCAAAACATTGACCATCCTATTCACTAGGTTATGGAAAATGAATCATGAGTTCATGACATTATGAAGGTTTCTAATAATTATGAGAAAATTAAAACAATCAATTTCTGTTCTTCTTAGGGACATAGATTGTACCTTTACTAACATATATATCATCATAATATCAATAATAACATCATAATGCTAATTTGGAATACAAACAAGTTTGAAGCTAAGTTTCTTCATAATACATAGGACAATATGTGAACTTCATTTACTCATAACATTCATATCCACCTCATAAATTTGTGCTTGCGCCCGCCAGCCGGGTCCATTTTGCGTCTTTGCTGAGTTTCAGCAACTAATAGCTTGACTGAAACTTTGTGCTCTCATTTGAAAAAGAACAAAGAATCTCACCCAAACTTATAGCGGCATGAGACTCAGCCATGCCACTGAACACTCATATCCATCCTAATAAATTTGTAAGCCGAATCCATTTATCTTGTGTCTTGGCTGAATCTCACCCACTATTAGCCTGGTTGAGACTCCTTGCTCTCGATCTGTAAATTCGGAAAACGAACGTAATTGAAGAAATTAACCATGTACCTGATATAAGGGCAAGATGAGAAGCTCCTCTTTGTAGACTGTGTGCTACTGAATTTTGATATCCACTTTCTGAGCAACAAAAGTGATGGAGAGTTGGGTTTTGGAGTAGTACTAATACTAATATGGAGAAAGACATGTTGGGTGTGTTGAGAGTTGAAAAGGTTTGGTTAAGAGTCATAGTCAGAGAGTTGAGAGTGCACACAACCTGTTTGCTGAAATGTCAAAGAGAAAAGTGTGAAAGCATAAACACAGTCAAGAGAATGTGACAGAAGCTTCCCGTCATATTCCAATGCAAAAAACAATACGGAAACTGCAATGAAAATTACAGCGTTCAACACAAGAACAGTCACTGGTGTTTTCATATTTTATTCATAAAACTTGTAAGAGCTTGCAAAATTAACATCATCAAATAGAATGCAAATTATAATTTGTGGGTTTTCAAGTAATAATTTAAAACTCCAACGAATGTGATAGTGATAGTTTAATTGAATCTGGTTTGAGGAAGTGGAGTTCGGCCCAATTTCCTCTTTATCCTTCCCACACGACCCTTTTCTTCAACCCACACGCCATTTTTTTTTCTTCTTCCTTTTGAGCCTCTTTGACTTTGTAATTGTTACTAAAATACAGAGATTATAGAGAGATAAAAGAGAGTTCTAGAGAGACAAAACCTTTATGAAAAATGTGGAGGTGTCTCTTTTACCAAAAAGAGGACGTTTACATTTACAAACCAAGCTCACCACGTGTTATTTTGTGGTTGGTGGTTGGTTGTTAGTTATACGAGATTTATTTTAGGTATCACTCGAATGTTAGAGTTTTATCCTTCCAGACGCACTATTGTTCACGAGCACTTAATGAGATTCGAATTTTTTGTATGTTTTTTAAACATTGCGGGGTTGAATGGAGCCCTAGGGTCCTCTACAATTTGGGTGGAATCTTATCTAGTGTTTTAGTGACGCAAAAAACTTGGCAGCCTCTTGTGGAGACAGCGTTGAGGAGAAGTAAATAGTTATGTTTATGATTTGGTGCTTTCATTTGGAGGCTAAGTGTAAGGTGTGACTCGACAATGCGGGAATCTAAATGACCTCTTGCGGAAACTAAGTATTGAAGAAAAGTAATAGTTATCAATCCTTTATGATTTTGAACTATCTTATGAAGACTAAGTGTTGACCTTAAGAGCCTCTTGTGAAGACTAAATGTTGAGTAGAAATGAAAAGCTATTCTTACGACTTCGGGATCTTTTATGGAGGATATGTGTAGTGGTTCTCATTGGAGCGTAAGAGATCTCTCTTAAAAAGCCTTTTAGGACCTCATTGTTCTTTTGAATATGAGGTGCTTCAGCGAGAAATGCATCAGTTCATCGATTGGCAGCGATATAGCGCACTTGTACACTAAAGAATCAGTAATGTCGCGACACAACTTTTTGAGCGCGAGACATGATCAAATGAGTTTTCTTCAGGTGTCCCACATACACCGTTTGAAAGGTGATGTCGTGACATTGAGATTCGAGGCCTCGAAATGACAGGTCCAACAAGAAGACCTTGCATGACCAAACAAGTTCAGAGAGTAGAACAAAACAATGTGAATAGTACATTGATTATTTAAAATCAGTGTCCTATAAAAGTATGAATTTGTTCCAAAATCCAAAACCCAGTACTACAAACCTTTAAATTAAAAAAAAAAAATGTATATGGCCAACCCAAAAATTAACAAATTGACAGTGAAGCCCATAAGATCACAACAAAAAAGCCGACCCAATGGCCCAATTAAGACAAACGGTCAAACACACACTCAGTCAGAGGTAACGATATTTTCTTCACCCACCTTCTTCGTCGTCTTCGTCTTCAACCTTCTCTCTCTAACTTTATCATTTTCTCTCTCCAAAAACCAGAACCCAAATAAAATCCATTCCCCATTTTTTTGTCCTCAAATCTTCATTTTCGCGAGACTCTCGTCTCTCGTTTTTCTCTATTCGTCTCCGTCTAGAACCAATTCCGTTTCCACGCAGATCGAAAAATGGATCTTGCACCAGAGGAGCTCCAATTCCTGACCATACCTGACATCCTCAGAGAATCCATCTCCATCCCCAAATATTCCCCCAAAACCTTCTACCTCATAACCCTAACCCTAATTTTCCCTCTCTCCTTCGCCATCTTGGCCCATTCCCTCTTCACCCACCCCATCCTCGCCCAGCTCAACAACCCTTTCGCCGACCCTTCCCAGACCAAGCACGAATGGACCCTCCTCCTCGTCTTCCAGTTCTGCTACCTCATCTTCCTCTTCGCCTTCTCGCTCCTCTCCACCGCCGCCGCCGTCTTCACCGTCGCCTCCCTCTACACCTCCAAGCCCGTCTCCTTCTCCTCCACCCTCTACGCCATTCCCAGAGTCTTCAAGCGCCTCTTCATCACCTTCCTCTGGGTCTCGCTGCTCATGGTCTCTTACCAATTCGTGTTCCTCGTTTTTATGGTCCTCCTCATCATCGCCATCGACACCCAGAACCCGTTTTTGCTCCTCGTCTCCATGCTCGTCATTTTCTTGCTCTTCCTCGTCGTTCATGTCTACATCACCGCCTTGTGGCACTTGGCCAGCGTGGTGTCGGTGCTGGAATCGATTTATGGGTTCGCGGCGATGAAGAAGAGCTATGAGCTGCTCAAGGGAAGGACCCAGATGGCGTCTCTACTGGTTTTCGGGTATATGGCAATTTGTGGGATCATTGCAGGCGTTTTCGGGGGTGTGGTGGTGCACGGTGGGGACTATTATGGTGTATTTACGAGGATCACCGTCGGTGGGTTCTTGGTTGGGGTGCTTGTGATTGTGAATTTGGTAGGCTTGTTGTTGCAGAGTGTGTTCTACTATGCTTGCAAGAGTTTTCACCACCAGACCATTGATAAGAATGCTTTGCATGATCATCTTGGTGGCTATCTTGGTGAATATGTGCCTCTTAAGAGCAGCATTCAGATGGAGAACTTGGATGATATATAAGACGGGTCAAGCACAGCTGCTATAAGTTGTAAGTTTTTTTTTCTTCTTCTTTTGTATGAAATGTTGTATAAAAATTGAATCTTTTGGCATGAGTCTGCCTAATTTTCATGTTGGGTAGTACCTGCATTTTTTTTTTCTTTCCTTTCTTACTCCTTAATAAGAACATTATATCTTATTTATCTATAGTTGTTGTGTTTTACTTTGTTTTAGAATTATGTTGTGTTGGATGCTGCAAATTTTCTGGTTTCATTCCTAGCTTATTCAATGTTGAATTAATTTCAGCCGTTTTCTGTTTCTGGTCCATTGTAATTAAGATACATTTAAGATACATTTATGAGTTTGCTGGTCAAGAAAGAAATTAATGACTTAGTTTATTGCTTTTAAGATGATTTAATGGTGTCACCAGAAGGTACCTTACTAAAAGTTTGATTCCACTTAGTTCAGATTTGATGCAGTTGGAGAAGCACAGCCTTGTGTGATGCAAGTGTATTGTGGATTGTCAGTGGGATAGAAACTGGATGATTTTTCCCCCAAAGAGTTTGTTATAGGGCTGATTTCCTAAATTAGTGTTGCATACTTGCTTGCTTGTGAAGATCAGGACAGATTTCATTCAGTGCACTGGAAGCGAGTTCTTCACATTTAGGTTTAGGGATGCCTAATACATTTTGGTTACTCTATCAAGTCTGAATTGCTGTCCTTGGGTATCTTTAACTGTTGTATTTGTGGAAACAAAATTAGAAAACTAGTTATTAATTACTGCATCAATGATAATTTTTGCAATGAGCTTTTTAAAATCTTCAATATGTGCTAGATATTATGCTCAGATTGATGCTTAATGTGCCTGCGTTTGGTTAGTGAGTTTGATAATCATAAGCAATTCTAGAAAATTCTATCAACTAGTTACTAAACTTTCGAACTGAGGTTGCCTAACTATAAAAAAAGGGGAAGAATGGGGGCTTTTGTACACTTTTAACTCTTTCTTTCCTTCACTAACATAATTGGTTCTTTGACCACTAGTTGACAAGATAAATACTCAACAACTTAGGCACAAAGAAAGCTAGATTCATGGACTACTCTGGAGTCTCAATTTACCTTTGAAAATATTTTTTTTTTATTAAGATTGAGAAAAGAAATTGGATCCTTGGGATTGCAGTGGCTATAACATGATTTCTGTCTTTACCTGCATCATACTCAGCTGCCAAACTTAGCTGTAGTGCAGCTACTACTCCTTGGAGGAATAATATTTAATGTAGCAAAATGTTCTTTTATAACAGATAGACCCATGAGTGATATACTATCTTGCTTGTGTAAATCAAGTATATTTTTGCGAGGTTTCGTAGAGCCTTAGATTTTGTCATAATGAAATATGTTTGAACTTTCCTTCTTACCTTTTCTAATGGTATCACATAATATGTATCATCCACTAAGCATATATGTCTGAATGATGTAATATATTTAGGACTAGGGATGCATCCACTAAGTATATATGTGTGAATGATGTAAGAAGACATATCATGCAATAAGAATATATGTCTGGATGATGTAATTAGGATATATCGGCTGTTTGAGTGTGGTGGCATGTGACTCTTCTTTACACTCTCACTCTGTCATGTACTCCATTAGTATTTCAGATAAGCCAGTGACTCACAAAAGAAATGTTTTTAGCTGTTGTTACAGTGTTGCTTGTATTTATTTGTTTCCCTTATCTGCTTTCTATTTTGGCTTTTACCTTTCCATTGTGGTGAACATATAGTTATATAGGTTACTTTTCCACAAGTTTTATGTAAGCAATTGTTTGCTAACTGTTTTGTCTCCTTAAAAGAGGTGTCACATAAGCGAAAGCTTAAAAGAGGACTTGAGTAGGTTGTTTAGTAAAAACTATAAAATGGAGACTTAATTAGGAAAGCTCTAGGGCTCTTTTATGGAGCTGATTTCTGCGGGAGTTCAATGTCTTCTGTGGGATTTTGGGTCTCCTTAAAGGAAAAGAGATCAAACATGAATTACCTTCTTGCTATCATATTACGTAGTTGATTCCATCTGCAAACCATTTGCTTGTTCATAGTTCTACTAAAAGCTTGTTTTTGTTTTAAAGCTAAGCTTTTCATTGAAGAAAAAAGAAATCCGTAGGCTTCATCGATTTAGAAGGTAAATATTGTTTCAGTATTGCAGCAGTATGTTCATGATTACTTCTTGTGGTTGACTAAACCTACTGTGAAAAAATGTTTGTTATATTTGAAGGTGTAGTAATCATTTAAACATGATGTTTAGAAACAAAGAAAATATTCATTTGAAGGAATCGAAATTGTAATTGTTTTCTGTAAAATGTAAATTGTTTCAACTTGGATTTTCGATGACTGATTTTGTTCTTGTTATAATGACATGTGAAATGCCATATGTTTTTGCAAATCTTGATTGACTAAATCCGGTTCGTTATAGTAGTTTAAATTACTCCGGTAATGCTTGTGTTGATTATAATTTATTATGATCTAACACTGAATATATTGTGAGAGCAGATGTAATGATTAATATTATTAAGTTGTTTACAGATTTTAGCATGTTGTAGACATCGCTACGTTAAATTAACACTTTTGGGGTGCCTTCATTTCCTTCACAACTTGTTTGACTGTAAAGTGGTTGATAATGTTGCTTGTCCGGGTTCCATAGGAGCCAGAGACTGAGTTTCCCTTTTTGCTCCGGTGTCCAACAGCCTAACTTGTATGGGGTCGGGTTGGATTGGATCGAGGGCTTGACTTCAGCTAGTTAGTCCAAGTTGGCAGTGGTGAGTCAGAGACAAGTTCGACCATCACGCGTCCACTGAATGGTAGCGTCGTATTGTGTAGCCTAGTGTTGGTCGGCTATATTAGACTCATCGCAAGTTTGGCGAGAGCTCAGCTAATTAAGGATGGTTGAAGCAATGGCAATCCGTTTTGCCATGGAGTGGGCACAAAAAGCCAATAGAGGCGGGTTGTGGTGGAGCCGGATTTGAATCTAGTTATAGCTGCTCTTCGAGCATGGGAAAGACAATGACAGCAACATTGACCTCATTTTAATCGACTTCCTTTCTTTATGACAAGACTTTGCCGAATACTTTTATTTCTTCGTTTTAAGTGTTCTAAGAACAAAATGACCCATACATTAGTTAGGTCCGTCTCAGAATGAGCTTCCTTTCGCTGCCCAGATTACTCTTCAATAGTGATATGATTTAAATGAAACGACTCACTTAAAAAATGGCACATTAACTAATTTAACAAAAATATATAAATTAATCCACACAATGTCAAATTGTGAGTTCAAGTTTCTTTGAGCCCATTAAATTTCATTTTTGTGAAAATGAAGAGGTTGATGTATGTTTAACTCGACACATTTAATAGTTATGGTATATTATTGATAAAAGAAATATATATAGCGTGACATGTAAAATATGCTTCAACACATAAGTTTGTGTTGGCATGACATGATATATATACAAACAAAACAAAATATTACTTGTTTTATAGGTCACCTTAAGATGATAAGATCAAAATTTGCTATGTAAAAGTTTATGCTTATTCTACGAAAATATCAAATTATTTATAAGATTTTACTTGCATTATATGTGTTATGTATTTTCTTGTTACATATTACTAATGTGAAAATTTTATCGGCGCTTAACGCGTGTACTCACAATCAATCCACTACAAAATTAGAATTAATTCAACTGTATAGTATTAGTTATTTCAAAAGAAAATTTGTCAAATCATTATTTGGTGCATTTAAAGTGAGTTGATTTGTAGGGACAAATAGAAAAATACAATATTTATTTAAGCACTTGATCATTGCACAATTTGGTCAAACTATATATATATATATATATATATGGAAATATCTTAAGGAGATGTTATGTATGAAGTCACAAATTGAATTAAATTTGTTGAAATATTAAGAACTTTGAGTTGTAAAAATGGTGTAGAGTGTGACAATATTGCAAAGCAAAGTGTTGACCAACTTCCACTTAATTGAATGCTAATTAATTATTTTGCAAGTAAAGCAGGTCAATGAAAATTTTGTCACCCAGATCTCATCTTCATGCATAATGCATTATCATTTTTCAGATCTCTATACTATTACTCACCATAATGTCTTATGATAAACAACTTTTGAATTCAACTTTTCATATGTCAACCTAACTTATTTAATTATTCTACTTTTAAGAAAAAAAATTGCTTCTTATTTCATACTTATGTTTTATGATGAATGTCTTCATTTCTTTAATGAAAAAAAATAAAGTTTCATATTTTTAGTTGAATGATTTTATTAACATTATAGGCAAAATAAGATGTGAACAATCTTTTCCACGCAACATCCTAGCTACTAGTCATATCAACCAATGTTAAAATGAGAGATGTTTATATATATATAAGAGTAAAATGTGTATCAGTTGACTGATATAATTTTATATCAGTTGACTGATATAATTTTATATCAGTTGCAATTTAACCAAGTTAATGAGGTGATGATACCTCATTAAATTTCACTTATAACCACTCAAGTGAATTTGTGGGAGCGGAGCGACACGTTCGGATCTATAATTTTAAATGAGATGTCATCACCTCATTAGTGCAACTGATATAAAATTATATCAGTCAACTGATGCTTATTTATTCTATATATAATTTGAAAAAACTCCAAAAATAAGATTTCACTTGATTTACTCATAATATCTCATTATCCGACTTAATATGATATGATAAAAATAAATTCATGCATTAAATTAGAGATGCCCAATTTCATTCTTGGTCAAAAGGGAATTTATAATTGATACAGAATGGTAATGTCTACAAGCAAACAAAAATTGTTGTGTGAAAATTAAAATACATATATAGCCATGTCATCACACATCACATATAAATAAAGTTTTCAATATTTAAACATTACTTTTTGGTTATTTATTTTTACATTAATAACTACTTTAATTTGGTCAACTAATTGGTTAACATGTCCATTGAAACTGAGTTTTAAATATTAAAACGGAAAACATACACTTAAAAAGTGTTTTTAAATATATGTTTTTTTTTAATTAGGTAAAAAAATATATGTTTATAGTAAGGAGATTGGAAAAGGTGAAGATTCTTATAATATACTTGAATAAGATACTAGTTTTAGTTCCGTGTGATGCACGGGTTTGATATATTAAAAATTAATTTAATTATATTTAAACTATATTGATGAACCTAACAAATATTTGGCAGTGAAACAAAATATTGGAAACAATAGTTTAGATTTTTTATTTGTTTGATTAGTATAAATAAAATAATACTATTTTTATTCAAAACAAAATATTATTTTTTTACTCTTTGGTATCGTTTGGGAATCATTATTTTGATAAAGGAAGGTGAGGGTGATAAGGGCAAGTTGTTAGTCAAAATAGAATACTATGTTTGGAAAAAAGTCAAGGGAAAGAAAATGGAAAAGTAGGATTCTTAAGGGTGCTAACTTTCCCGAGTTCATGGGATTTTAAAATCCTATTGGGGGTTGGGATTTTAGATTCCCATGAACTTTCCCAAGTGGTGGGAAAGTCACATGACTTTTTTACCCTTCATTTGTCATCTTAAATGTCCTTAATACCCTTGTATTTTTACAAATTTCTCTCGTCATTTAAGTTAAATATTCCATTTTGTCCCTTTTTTTTCACTAAATTACCAATAAATCAGTTCAAGTACAAATATAGTTTTTTGTTTGGTTTATATATGTTTTTGTTTTAAATACATAATCAAATTTTTTAGAATTGTTAATTACTTAATTTTTGTATTTACATAAACTTGTCAATTTTTATCTTACATAAACTTGATAGGTAACTTCTTGAGTATAAATAATTTTGTTTCAATAAAATTTTCTTATGTTCACGCATATTTCAGTATCTAAAATTAAAGGGACAATTAAGTAATTGTACAATATTTTCCAATCATTTATCAAGTTCTTACAATTTTTAACCAAACATAGTATTCACTTTCAACAATACAGGATTTTGAATTTTCCCTTCTTTTTCCCATGTGTCAAATGCTCTTATCAACTTTCCTAGAAAAATAAATATTCTCGGGAAATTACTTTCCCGTTGCCAAACGATGCCTATATATTAGGAGACGACTTTTTAGGAAAAAATTCTACATTTTTAAGGCAAATTCCATGTTATTTTCAATGGAAAACAATTATTTTTTATGTATTTTTTCTTTCAAAAAAAATATATTTTATATTTTACTGAAAGCAATTTTGTAGTATTATATATTTGTTTCCTAATTATAATAAACCTAAAATTTATATAGGAAAAATAAGTTTTTTTATTCGTATAAATTACTAAAACAATTCAAAAGGCTAAAATATTATTTCCATAAAAAATTTATTAATGTTTCTCAAAATAATAATAATGATAATAATGCAATTTCTTTTTCTTCTTGGCTAGTTTTATAATTAAACAAAATTTTTGTGCCATAACTAAAAATTTGATGACGTGGCGCTCTAATACGCGTTATAAACCTGTTTTTTTGTTCAGCTTTTATAGTACGTACGTATAGATATGATATTGAATGTTTGTTATAACATAAATTTTATTTTAAGAATTTTATATATGTTTTTTTAAATTGAAAACTAATGATACATGAATACATTATAATTTATTTGAAAATTTGAAAATATTTTGAACTATTAAACTTTTTCAGTAGGTTTACTCCAACAAAACAAAAACAAATGCTCTTACATGTGTATAATACATGACTTTAAAAATAATAAAAATGTCAATTTTACTTTTTATTACACACACTTGGTACTCAGATAACTCTAAAATCACGAATGGACTGTACTCAAAGCCCCATTTTGATCCCAAGGAATGTGGAGACTACAAAGCTCAATTTGTGGTTGTGGAGGTTACACCCAAATAGCTAAGACTCTATTCACTATGGGTCTCGTAACTGGGGTTCCATTGCCAACAATAAATCTCATGTCGTCACATTGTCAAGCAATAATGTGAGTATAAATATCACTTTCTTGGTAAGAAGAGATGATCTCACGTTGGAGCGGATTTGAGAAAGTTTCTCTCTTTACTTTCCCTCTCTAAAACTCTTTTTAGAATACTCCCTAGCAAATTGTTGTTCAGATTCTTCTAAAATAGATTTTTACTCTCACGCTGGAGCGCTACAAGTGGTTTTTCAAGCGCACACCGTGGTCTTTGTTTAACAATGTGTTACCCTTGCATAGGATCTAGGCACCTAAATACAACATCTCTAACACGATGATAAGAAAACGACAAATTCTAGTGTGCTACTTTGACCCATTTCAAATAGGTGAATTGACATCTTATCAACACTTGTATATCAAACAATTCAACTACTTATCTTTTGTAGTTTAATTGTTTATTAACATTTTTATTCAAACAATTATATGTTTATTTTACAAATAAGGTGAAAAACAAATATTGTTCATAATCACTATGAACTTATATGATTCAATTTTGAAAAGTTGATTCAAACACCATCCTACGCGCTTAAATAATACGATTTTGAGTTCAAATCCTTGTGTATGCAAAATTAATCACCAAATGTTAAGATAAGTTCCGTTCCTATTGTTTGAGAGTATTTTAAATGAATAATTAGTTTCAAAATCACAAGAACGAAGACACTCTCCTCATAAACCAAAAAAAGTAACAAAATTAAATAAAACAAACAAGTATAAATTTATCAAAATTATGGTTTCCAAATGAAAGATTAATGATGCCATGGGTTTAACTATTCTCTTAATTTTTTGATCAAACAAAAAGAACAACAAAAAACAATTATCAAGTCATGTTGGGTCAAATGGTTAAAACACTTTGTATTTCCTATGAGGTCTCGAGTTTGAGCCTTATTGCCGACAAAGGAGTGAGAAACATTGTTACTTCGAGTATGATGTCCCGTTGTTAATAAAAAAACAAGAACAACCAAAAACAATCTAGAAGAAATGAATCAATGCATATTAAATATTTTTCATGTTTAATTGGGTCCATGACATGGGAGTTCATCATTTGATAACTCTCATTTTCCTCAATTCCATAGAATTTCATAGCCTCAGACAAAAAGGTGCAATCTCCGTTTCCATTTCACTCACCAAAATTATTGCATAAGTTTGCATAGACAATGAAGAATATTCTAACTCATTCCAATCCATAGCCACTCCCAATTATTTTAGATTGTAGGAAAAATTTGGTACATCAACCACTGTTTAAGCTTCAATAATTTCTCTTAACTTCATACCATTTCTGTCTTTGAGCTGTTCTTTTCCCTAAAAAAACAAAGCATGGACCCATGGCTTATGGCATTATATATATTTACAAACACCATACTAAATTCTCAATACATACAAAGAAACCATACATATTTCTTTTCAACACTTTCGAATACATATATAAATCAACGTCGTGAATAGTTATCAAGTTGTTGGGTTCATCAACGTCGTGAATAGTTATCAAGTTGTTGGTTTCATCGTGACCAACGGGTATATATACTTTTGACCTAGCTAGAGATGTCGGGTCGTGGGGGATAGCATGGACCCAATTGGGAAGGACCACACCAAACCTTGGGTATGTGCACAACACAAAACCACCGTGATGGTTAGTCCTTGTCCCCATCCCCACACTGACACTCTCCAATCACCATTGTTAAGTAATTGACCACATGTGATTCACAAGTGCATGGAGGACTAAGAACATTTGAGCTTATTAAATTTGTATTTCAATTGCAATGTTGGTGAACAACTTAAGATAATAAATAAATTTATCAGTGATTATTAAGAGCTAGTGTATTTCATACAAATAAGCGAGATCATGACCGACGGGGGTATGAAAAAAACAGAGGGTCCTAAAGTTGAAAAAAAAAAAAAAAGTACCAAGTGTTAGAGGTGTCAACGTTAGGGGGTCATTCTATAATTTTTTTCTAAATATAATTCAACCGCACTTAATTAATACAAGTTAGGTCATCGAGTTGTATGTCAGGCTTGGAGGAGTAGATATACTTTTTCATACATGTAATGTTTGGTATATAAATAATATAATACAAGTTACTTTAAAATATATTTTAAAAAAACTCAACTATAGGAACGTCATTTTACTATTGGTAAAATTAAATTCATTTAATTTTTTTTTTGAATTCAACATAAACTTTATTAATAATCAATACTCAAAAGTTTAGTTACAACCAGCATACCGACATACCTAATTCAGACCAGAACATAGAAATAGAAGCCCGGAATACTCCAAATCCTAAATCGTTGATCTACGGACCCAAAGAGACATAAATCGTCTTGATCAAGACAAACCAAAACCAAATCATAAAACAAAAACGAACTATCAAAAAACCAGACTGAATTAGTAAATCAATCCCTGGCATCCCGGGTCCTAACACGAGACCCGACATGGCTAACTAAGCAAGATGACCCAAACCCTTGTTCCAACATACCGAAACTACCAAACCCGGCTTCAGGGATTTGCCTCGGATCCCCACCCTACTTGCCAATGGCCCGCCACCTCCACTGCAGTACCAACTCCTAGACCTCATTTGTCTAGGTGGACCGCATCAGCCTGGTCTGCCTGTAGTTCATTCTTCTGGCCTCCTTCATCTGTCCTCCTTTTGTCCTCCCCCGCAACGGCCAGTAGGCCTATTTTTTGTCTCAATCGCTCCGCCTCTCCAGATCTCACCATTTTTAGTAGACGACGCACCAGCTCCGCTCTAGCTCTTACCACTGATTTGTTTCGCCTCTCATCTCCACACACCTGCTCCCTGCCGCCACTCGCCTCCCACGGCCCACGCCTACGCCCTGTGACTCGTCGACACCAGACACTTCCTTCTGACCATCTTGCGCCACAGCTGAAAACCTTTAACACCTTCAAAAACCCTAAATCCAAATGCTCAAAGAGTATGCAGACCACATTCTTCTTCTCACACGTCCAATTCATTTTAAAAATTGATGTTTATTTATTGATTAATTAATTTCTTGTCTTTTTCTTTCATGATTGCCTCTATCTAACCTATTATCCTCATCCTTCCCTTCATATCTTATACGATTACAAGCCTCTAATTAAACAAATTATAATTTGACTAAATAGTGCAATAATTATTATTTATTATTAAATATTAATGCATGGACCAATAATCACCTACTAATTTGTTCTTAGAGGACAAATTCATTTAACAAAAACAAATCAACAACCAAACTCATAATTATTTTTATGATCAGTTTCGAATCTTGAACTCAATTTAATATGGGGATAGAAAAGTGGTTTGACTCTCTATAGAGGTTCCCTGTGTTAGGGTTTTTGAGTAGCTGTTTTCTAGGGTTTTTCGTCCTTTTGTGACGGCGGAGGCGGCAGCGAGATCGGCGCGGTGTGGGGTTTTGGACGTAGTTAGATCAGCGCGGCGGAGAGGGGCTTCTGCTTCTGCGTCGGTTTTCCTTACTGGGTTGTTTTGCGGCGTCGGTGTGTGGCGGGGGTGTTGGGGTTTCTGAGCGAAATCGAGAGTGCTGGTGAGTGGAGGGGCTAGAGGCAGGGTTGGTGGCCGATCTGGTTTGTGTGGGAGTTTGGTTCGATTCCGACGGCGTGCGTCGTGGCTGTTGGTGGTGCGGGGCTGTGGGGCGGTACGGATAGGGTGAGAGGTAGAAGGAGGGTGCCGGAGGAGATCAGGGGTCGTCTTAGCGAACAGAGAGTGTGGCGTAGGTGGGGAAGCTTGGGACCGAACATGTGGCGGTGGCGGGATTGAATTGTGCCGGATCTGTTACAGCGGTGGCGGCGCTTTTGAGACGGGGAAAAGGGGGGTTCGGCAGGTCGGGGGTAAAGGTTGTGTTACTATTGTGAG
>JAYMTA010001643.1:0-19195 GCA_036897625.1 Pelargonium cotyledonis
TGGTTCAAAGAAAAATTGCTGACGAAGAACTAGAGACGGCGACAGTTAGGATTTTCAGAGAGAAGAAGAGAGAAAGATGAGAACATAGTTAATATTAAAATAATGTATTCAGATAATTAACTGATAAAATTCATTAATTAATATCCATAAACAAGATTCGTCGTCCGGAGAAGGAGGAGGATATATGCAGATGCCGCTGGAAGTAGCGCTTGAGGCGACTGAGGGCTTGCTTTGGGGAATGGAGCGCTCATGTGTAACTATATCACGCTTTTCAAGCATGTTCATCACATCTTGTCCAGTAATGGCATCGAAACGGAAAGGTCGTGGACCATCCACCCCTGGATAACGTCTATCGATCGATGGTTGCCAGTCTAGACAAGCTTGAAGATGCATGCATTATCTCCTCATGCATCTACCTAATCCGATCGTCGTTTTGCTAACTCGATGATGCATGACTAGAAGGTCCCTCCCCGTGTGCTCTATGCCATTGTCCTCGGGTCAAGAGTCCGAAGTACTCATGTGCAGCCAACCCTAAACCATATAAACGACCATTCATGTTGACAGCCCCGACGCTTATGTAGAAGGCTTGCACCTGATCAAGCTCCTCTCGAGCAACATCAGTCTCAATAGTCATCTTCCCATACATCTCTTACATATTGAAAAATGTAAAGCCTTTAGTTTTAAGTAAATAAGTATAAAAAATAAAATTCATTTGGACTCACTTAAGTGAATTTGTTGGAACGGAGACCCGTTAGATCCAAATATTTTATTTAATAGTCACAACCTCATTAGTGATTTAGCCTAAACTAAATAACTTTTAACTTAACATATTTGCTCTCTAATATATAATAATTGCAGCATGAGAAAAGAGTAGTAATATGACCCAATCAGAACATATTTTAGAACACAAACCCAAAATGATGCATGAAAACATAACTTGTATTGATGAATTAAAATGAAAATTACAACTACCACAATGACACATTGCAACACCCAATGGCTGCTAGTACAAGTTTGGCATGAGTTAGGCTCCAGAAAAAAACATCCAACATGGACAGCTAACACTTTCTCCATCACTTGCATCTTATTCATTCCACAGAGCCAAGCATAATGCATTACATACCAAAATCCAGTACTCATCAATATGTATTGCATCCGCTTTACGAGAAAATAGAACTTACTTGAATAATTTCGAAATGAAAATAATTTTGGCATGCACTTCTCCATAAAACCAACCACTTTTAAACCCGAGTTTTCTTCAGCTCTGGTATTTCATTGTTTCTTTCTCAAAACCGATTGTTGGAAATTGTTTCGCATACTCTTCAACCTCCTGCCGAAGTTCCACTATTTTAGACTGTACACTCTCCGACTGCATGGTTGCCACGAAGTCCTTCAATTTCATTCCTGATTTTGAACAAGTAAAACATGTTCAAGACAAATTAGAGCGATTCAGAGTCAAACTTCGTTCCTCAGATAAACTTGTGTATGCAAATTGTAAGAACCTGTTGTATCGGCTTTGATCTCCAGAGCCAACTTCACAGCAGCATCAAAGAAGTCAGCTACTTTTTCGAAATCCTCCTCCACAAATCCTCTGGATGTAAGAGCAGGGGTCCCTGATGCACCACAAGGGGTGTCATCAAAATAAATAGCTAATGCTCAATATATGCAAGGCAATGAAATAACGGGATAAAAAGTATCCTACCCATGCGGATGCCACCAGGAACCATGGCAGACACATCCCCAGGAACTGTGTTTTTATTGGCAGCAATATGAACTGATTCCATAACCTTTTCAACTCTTGAGCCATCAATACCCTGTACAATGAATTTTATTATATAGAATCAAATTACTCATCACTTACTCCTGATACCAACACCCAAAGTCCCATGATCCCATCCTATTTAGAAAACCAACACCTAACACTTTCTCACAAGGCTATCCATAACTCAAGAGGTAGCTTCACAGAGGCAATTTAAAATCAGACTCTTCAGATTGGATAAATGCTCCTACAAGTTGAAGCCGGTCTTGAACTACTATTTGCCCTTGTCTTATAATCTATGGAGATGTGATACAACAATAATACTCATAAACGTTGTTTTTCACATTCACCGCATTTTGTTAGGACAACTAACATAGATATCAAATTACTACTAAAAAACTAACATAAAACAGTCCATTGCATATACCACCCATTACTTGGGTAGGTTTAGCCTCTAAAGGTGAACAAAAAATTGGGTCCAAAATTTTCTCCAACATGCTAAAAGAACGAACATTACCCTTATTTTTTTATGAACAATATAATGTTGTTATTACCTTATGGAAGTGTGTAAGATTGATTTCACCCGTGGATGAAGATAATTTAGGAGAGGAGAAAAAGACCCTACAACACATTGAAGTAAATTTGATATTACCTTATTTTTCAAATTTACCAATACTAAATGGTTATCAGTTCCACCAGATACAAGGTCATATCCTAGCTTTAACAATCTCTGCAAGATTAAGATATTAACTGTTAAGGACCACAATATCAAAAAGAATGAAATAGAAAGACAAGAAACATTACAAAACAATAGTGTATAAAAAGCTAATCATCACAACAAGTTTCAGTTAAGTATCTACATTATACCTGGGCAAACTTTGAGCAATTGCTAAGAACTTGCTCTTGATAGGCCTTGTACTCTGGAGTTACCGCCTATAATAAAGTGATAATCCGAGAAATGCATCAATGTGAGTTAGCTATAATTATATGTAAATACTTAAATTTACATTTTGTGAGACAGTAAAGTTCCAGACTTCCAGCAGTTTAATTAAGACGATTCTTCTCATGCGCTGGTCTGGATTAAATATGATAAAAATATTTCAAAATACCAACCTGTTTAAGAGCAACCGCTAAGCCAGAGATTGTGTGATTATGTGGACCACCTTGAAGTCCAGGAAAGACGGCCTGATTGATTTTGTCTTCATAATTATACAGCACCTGAAAATTTTGAATTTTCTGTTCAGAAAGTGTTGCAGTTAAATTTACATTGTCATTGTAGTAGCTTCCTTTTGTTTGTTGATAGGTGTGCAATTTTACACAGTAAGGCAGCCATTATCTCTCTATTCCTACAGTCATTCTCATACTCGTGAAATACTGTTTGGATCAATTATGGGAATCAGAATTATTCGCATTCCAATTGTTATTTGGTTAACAAAAATAAAAATTGTTAAAATAAATAAAATTGATCAAATTATTCACTTTAAAAAGAAATTTAAATAATTATGTGAGGAAGAAAAGTTATTTGTCATTTAAGATTGATAAATATTGCAATAAAATTATTAAAACAATCAATATTCGAAATTAAAATATCAAGATTTGCTCATGCATTATTTTGTGAAACGGATTCTGTAATTGTCGATGTTTCGGAACCCGGACCAATCTAGCTGGCCAGACCAATTATTTTGTGAACCGAGAGCCTAACTGGCCCGGGGTTTTGTGTGACCCCAGAAGGCTGGTCAAACCCAGTCAGACCCGTCAAACCTGATAAAAACAGTGACCAGGTTGACTGGTTCAGCTGGTTTTTGGAAGAACAACAAAGTTCAAGAATTATTTTACTTTTACATTCTTACAAATAATTATTACAAATTTTGAGTTTTTACATGTATTAATTGACTTTGTATATGGATAGAGATATGATTAAAATTAAATTTATTATTATAGTTTCAACCTCTAACTATAAGTTATACTTATTTATGAATGACCAAATAAGAAAAATCATATAACTTTGATCTACAACAAAATTTTATACTATAAAATATCAATTGATATCTGTATTCTAATTAAATGCTAATACTTTCTTAAAACTGACTCATAGTAATATAACCATCAATATTGGCTAAGCATACAAATCAAGTTTAGTAATAATTGTATATTGGTTGAGCTTACAAATAATTAAAGTTTAGTAATGATAGCCATTCCATGTTAGTAAGTAAGGAAATGTGAAAGAAAATGAGGGAGTGCTAATCCAAACACCAAAAATGTAAATCTCATTCCCATTCTCATTTTTCATTATGATAGCCATTCCATGTTAGTAAGGGAATGTGAATGAAAATGAGGGAGTGCTAATCCAAACACCATCAATGTGAATCTCATTCCCATTCTCATTTTTCATTCTCATTCCCAAACCAAAATTCATAATGTAAAAAGGTACCTAACTAAAAGACATTGGAAACATTTGGGAGATTATTCCGCCAGTATTGTAGGCTATAGCTTGAAGGTAAACTAAACTTTCCTGTGAAGTTAACTAAGTGCAAGTGAATTTAATTTACTTTGTTTCTTTTATTGTGATTTGTGAATTACCTCTTGCCCCTTTTTGTTAATCTCCTTTACTCCCTTTCTAAAGAAGATCATTGCACCACGTGGCCCACGAAGTGACTTGTGTGTTGTGGTTGTCACAATATCTGCATATTCAAAAGGAGATGGGATGACACCCGCAGCAACCAATCCACTGATGTGTGCCATGTCTGCTAAAAGTATGGCTTTTTGTTTGTCACAGACCTATAATAATCAGCAAAAATAATAGTTTGGGATCACAATAGGAAATTTTTTTATGTTGCGGCTCTATTGAGTGCTATTTTAGCCAAGAGTGTTAATGTGCGCATAATCGTAAAAGTGTGTATAAGCGCTTGCCCAAACTACAACATGCCAGTTTACCTTCCTAATACGAGCATAATCATATAGCCGTGCATAAGCGCTTGCCCCAGCTACTATTAACTTTGGCCTAAAGAGTGCTGCACTTTTTTCCATCTGCAGTGCCACAATGCAATTCAAATCAGTAAGTTATTTAACAATACGCCTGAATAGTGAGATTTTAGGAAACATATACAAACACTCAGAAGCAATAGACTGGCCAAAACTAGCATTAATGAGTTAGTACAAAACTTCCTTGAATAAAAAACTCAGTAAACTAAGACTACCGTAACCAATACAGTTTCTTCAAGGACCAGAATATTTAAGCTTAAGAGCAGGTTGTGAATGGTTTAACTCACCACAAGCGAAAAGGGCCCAAGCCCAACACAAACATATTACATAACAGAATTATGAAATACCTGGTCATAGTCAATATAGCCAGTTGTCTCGTCCAATCTGTATGGCATTGTCTCAAAAAATATAGACACAGCAGATATCTTCTTGATGTCGGTCTGTGCAATGGAAAAAGAATGAAGTGGCACAAATATGATTAAGAAATAAACTATTTCGAGGAAGTAATTCCATTCAACAGTATAGAACAGTCATAGAAACACAAAAATGGTACAACTAATATGATCCAATAACAGACTCTTACTATAAGACCTACGGAGCACAGGCTAAACAGAATGCAATATGAGTTTGTTCTGGTATGTCAAAGATGTTCACACCTGATAACCATGGGAGAGATGCCCACCATGTGGAAGATCAAGGGCCATGATTCTCTCATGCGGTTTCAGCAATGCGGTATAAGCTTGAAAATTGGCAGGGGATCCAGATAATGATTGCACATTGACTGCGAAAATAAAGGACAAAATAATTAATTTAAATAATTTGAAAAGAAGAAATATCTATGTGGAGCAAATGGAACTACTATATATATGTGTACATATTCAAACATATAATACCAGGACCCTTCAATGTTTCTAAGTGACTATGCAATACAAAATACAAAGCTGATTAATATATAGAACAAATAAGCCCACTCTATTTTCAAAAAAAAAAAAGAAAAAAGAAAAAAAGAGAGCCCTAGTTCATAGGACCAAGGATTTAGAAAGATCATGACAAATTAACTTCTTAAGTCACTTGTTTTCAAGTTTTCTCTTATTAGTTATTTCATGCTTTCACTTAAAGCTGTGACAGTTGAGTACAAGTAAGGGATGGTAAAACTTATACTCATCCCGGTCAGTTATGAGAGATTAATATGACATTATCAGTTTATAACTGAAAGACATTGATATTGGCCTTTTGAGATTAAGATAAGCGGGTGAAGACATATGGTGCCAAAACTACCATTTACTGGCTCAAATCAATTAGTTTATGGATCTAAATAACCACTTACAATTCTCGATTAGTTGTCTCTATGCCAAAACTAGATAACACTTAAATCACTGTCCGATCAGCATACTAACCGTGACAATCACCAAAACTAAATTTGGTTAAGTTGAATCTAACTTCAAACACGTAAAATGCAATAGTATCTGAACAATTAATTAGCTGCCTAACACAAACTAAGATGCAAATCGAACCAAATAATCAATGGCTTCACAAACCACAAGAACAAATGATGGCGTGAAAATTTACCTCCCCACTTTGCTGGATCCAACCGAAATGCTTCTAATGCACGCTTTTGGCACAAGGTCTCAACCATGTCAATGTATCTGAGTAGGCAACAGTCATATGTCTAACATCAATCTAGTCTGTTTGATAAGTATTAATCATACTATTTACAAGAGCTAACATCTGATTTTGATAATATGATCACTAAACAAGTCAAACTTAACTACTAAAATTTCCAAGTACAAAAGAAAGTGGAAGTGGGTGATCATACTCATTTCCTCCGTAGTATCGAGCCCCTGGATACCCTTCACTGTACTTATTGGTCATGACTGACCCAACAGCTTGCATCACTGATAGTGAAGTGAAATTCTCAGAAGGAATTAGTTCAAGTCCCTAAACATTACCAAAATCAAACTTTCAGTCTTAAAACCACACCAAATCAACCTTTCTCAACATCCAAATACGAAATCGCCAGAAGAAACACGAGCAAAACCAAGTACAAAGCTTAAATTAGAAATCTGGAAGAGCTATTTCACATCAACTTTTCCCGAACAACTAAACTATGTAATCAATCCTATTACACTATGCACAAACAAACCTTCCATTGTCTGGCTTTCTCGAGCTCGATTATGTCAGCAATTTCCGGATCCACCACCTCCAGCGGATCATTCAGTTGCTTAATCCACTGAAATCAAATATCCAAAGCATATTAACTCGAACAAAATACAGCAAACCAGATCTACTCGTCATGAACCAAATTAAAGCTGTAAACGAAAATGAACAATCTGCCATTTGCAGTGGCTTACAGTGGCACGATCTTTCTCGGATTGGTTCACAGCTTCTCTGGGCAGAGATGACTACAAGGGTGATTAAAGAAAAAAAAAAAGAAACAGAGATAAATAACAGGAACGAACGGAGAAGGAAGAAAGCTGGAGATGGAGAGAGGTCCGAGACCGACCGTGGAGTAGAGGGACGAAGCGCCATTGAAGAAAGGTGCGAGTGGTCTCTTGACGGAGGCGAGCCTGCGAAGAGCCATTACCGGTGGTGGTGGTGGTGGTGCGAGCTTGTTGCGGTGGCTGGTTGGCTATGGCGCTTGATCAGTGTGGTTGGTGAGGACTATGCGGAGGTGGTTTTTGGCTTTATGCTGTGGCTTGCAGCGAATGGGACTTGTTTGCTAGTGGGATGTCACGTCACGAACCAGAATATGGATGCTGACAACATACGACGGCGTTTGGGGTTGGTGGCAGATCGCTGCTTTCTACGTGTAACTGTCAGCGGTAATTAATGGGGATTGGCAGCTACGAGAAACTAATTTCAATCCTATAGCTACGATTATACTAACGTAAAAGAGGCTGATTTTGAAATATAAGTGTACTAGAAGTATAAGTCAAGAATTAATTGACATACATTGAGATATCACTAAAATAGTTATAACTCAATACAATTTTTGGATTTGAACGGATTAAGTTGACGCTTTAATGTAACGTCATGTCATGATTGATTTGATTTATGATAAGTCAAAATAACATGATGTAGATTCATTTTCGATCCGACAATATGTTCCGTGTCCACTGATTTAATAAGGTTGGTGTGTGTGTATGAAATTTTTAGTGGAATGGCATACTTAATGATAAATGTCCTAAATTTTGAAAAAAATTTTAGAATGTGATAAATACATTTCTTGATTGGGGTGGTCCATTGTGAAATATGATAAGTATAGGTAGTCTAAAGTTGAAAAAAAAAATGCTAAGACAAAATTGACATTTTCAAAAAAACTTCATGAAACTTAACTGAAATAGGAAATTGTGTAATGTTATAACATAAAAATTGGGTAGGAGAAACTTTGAGACGAAATGACAATGAAACTTAACTTGAATGAGTTAATTTAGGTCATCCTTGAAACGATTGAAGCAAATTTATCTTTCTTTTAAATTTGTAACTCTAGTAACCCTCTTTGGTCAGAGCATGTTCATTGTTAGCTTTATTAAAAGACCATGTGCATTTTTTTCTTTAACTTATATATGTTTGAACCCTACATATCAATGGTGAACTCAATGATAACTCCAAAAGATGTGTTCATCTAGCTTGGGAGTGGGATAGTAATTAAACTAATGGGTTGATTTGAGAATTGCGATTACTTCGCGTTTAACTTCTTAGCTAAGTAACTTGAATAATTGGAGATCGCAAATCCCCAATTATTGAAATCAACCAGGCTTGAGTAGCAAAATAGCTTGAAAATTTTGGCAAAATAGATATGATGTCGTGAGGTATGTGAGTGTCAAGTTCACTGATGTGTGATTGAGCTTCATGAAATTTTTCATCCTACACTTAAACCTTAACTTCACAATACAAGGTTTTAAAGACCTTTTGATCTCGATTGTTAACAGTCCCTAGATTTTATTGTATAAGAGACGCATACCTCAACCTATGGATTGAACATGTTCGCATAGTGGACCTAGAACATACCTACTCTTATCTCTAGGCAAACCTGAAATATCAATGATATAATGTAGTTCGTGCAAATCTATACTTCAACCAATACAAGCAACAATTTTGAGCTATGTATTTGAGTAAACATACGACATGGTTTGTTGTTTCCAAAATGTTCACACTCGTAAGACCAAGAGGGAGAGATCAGTCAGAAACTGTTCGTGGCAGAGGAGACTATTATGGTACAATACGAGAAACCCTCAGCTTGCATCAAATAATCTAAGTTATATACCATCATATTATGTAACACTTGAACAAGTCATGTTCCTCGACACTTCGATGCCATTTCATTGTCGGATTTCTTATTATGAAAAGAAAATTTGTTACGAAAGATTATGCCCGAAGGGCACCTTGTAGTATCCAAATTTGAATTTGGAGACAATGGCATCGGGTGGGTTCAATAGACAAATTTTGTCTCCAAGAAAAGACTCCCTCACTCACAAGCATTTTGTTTGCAACTCCACGAGCACAATCACTATGCATGCAAAAAACAGAGGAGACATTCAACTCAACCACTTTGCTATCTCACAATCATATATATACACAACCAGCAACTTAATTTATGGGTTTGATTAAACAAACACAATAACATATTGTAATTCTCTATTTCATTGTGCCAAAAAACGCGAAATCTATAAACTAGAATCGATACGCCATACAGCAGAAATGGAATCCAAGATCCACACTCTGATACAGAATCATAATATCCAGCTATCCCTCTACAAACAGCTCAATTGCCATCGTAGTTGGTGGAAAATGTTCCTATTCGAATTTCTTGATCAGTGATAAGTCGGTCAGCATTTTCACAATTGCCTCGTCATCATGAGCCCTTCCTTTGGTCTGCAAAACAAATGCCCTTGCATGATATTGATTTCTTTAATTTGTTTACTTATAGGGCTGGCAATTCGGGTTTCGGGTTAGAAGGCCTAACCCAAACCTGGCCCACAAGGGTTGTGATTTGCGGGGTCCAAGATGTGCATCCCAATTTCCTTGTAACAAGTATTTCAATGAAGGCAGATATGCAGTACTGTAATATCACTCAAATGTAACATTGATCTATATGTGTATTGGAATCGACTGATTTCTTGTTGCATTGCAGTATATTCCACCCACATCTATCGCTATCATGGATTTTGATCCCAAGATTGCAAATGAAAGTATGTACCTTGATGGACAGTACCATGGCAATAGCTTCCTCCACAGTTTTGGGGCAAAGATTGCCAAGAACACAGAGCTGCACAACAAACAGATATAAGGCATGCAGAATCACTATGTCTGAACAAAGATTCGGATACTACTTCACCAAAGGGATCGAGCACATTACCTCAAATTCGGCCAATTGATATCTACTCAGGATTCTGCATGTCAGTTAAGATTCACAAAGACGATGCAAGATATAGCATATAATACAAAGAACCATACTAATAAAGCTCTCTAATTTTATACTGGAAACAATGTCTATGATGTCCAAATTCACAACTTGAAAGAAATAAAGATTTATTCGAGTAATCAATGAAATTTCAAAATTGATAACTCTTTGTATACCGATGGAACAAAGATGATTACCAAGAAAGAAAACAATCATATCACGTGAAGGAGCTTTTTCAAGTCATAGTAGCTAGTTAACTGAAAAGTTGATTCGGAAATATCATCCCGAGTTCGATACACAATTCTCCATCCTTTATTAATACAAGACTTAACTGCGATGAGTGTCGATAGAGTATGCAAAAATATTTATAATAAAACAGGTTAAATCATCAAAATATACCCTGAACTATCTATACCCAGTAAATTTCGTTCCTAGACCAATTTTATGCAAAAATAGTACCCCCAAGTCCCAACTATTGAAAACTAACCAAAATGGTCTATGAGGCTAACCTCCATATGTGTGTGTGTGTGTGTGTTTGTGTGTGTGCGTGTAAACTGAAACCAATATCTAAGGTAGGTAACACCAAAGACCATTTTGGTTAGTTTCCAATTGTCAAGGGACTATCTTATCATAAAATTAGTTAACGGACCAAACTGATCAGGTCTCAATAGGTAATGGACCATTTTGGTAGTTTTTCATGACATAAGCAAAATAGGGCAAAGTAGTGACAGTGCATCCGTGTCTGCATGAACAAATAAGATTGGAAGCTTCAATTTCATAATCATAAGGATACTCTCGAACTTTGTCTAACAGCATCCGGATTCTTGTAGAAGCTAAAACGCTTCACATACTGCAGTGACTTTTCAAACACTCTGACAAATAAGGTAAAAACTATAGTTAGCAACATGATTGAAGAGATGGTCAGAAGCTCTTGTGACTCATGTTTTATGCAGAGCAGCAATCGGGCAGACTGAGATTAACCGTTTAACAACAAATTTAATATTAAAGGAAGTTTTGAACAGTATGAAAACATAACATGCGAAGACCATTTTCTAAACCACATTCTCTAGCATTTTCTAACCCATCACTTAGTTTACAACACCTAGAGTACATATGTAAAAGAACCGTATATTAGACGTGAAGATACATTACTTATTGCAGACCAATATAGCACACAACTAGTCATAGACTAAACACTATAAACGTTTTAGGGCATTACAAAAGAACCTGAGTGACGGAAATTGGTATAGTACTCACTAAGAAATTTGGTTCATTGGGTCTTCAGACATTTGCTGCAACTGCTCATACTTGTGCTCAAGAATTAAGGCAACTTCACAATTCATCAAACACTTGGCCTTCAAGAACTCTGATGAAACAATCAAATGGGTAAATTCAGGTGTTATAGGACACATATTGAAACATACAAGAAAAACCCAATATTCAACTAGCACAAATGCAATTCCAAATCGGTATCCTTAAATTTAATATTTTTGTTTGAAATTAAAGCAGCTTTGCAATTCACCAAACACTCGGCCTTCAATAACTCTGAGAAAACAATCCATCGGTGTAAATTTGGATATTAGAGGACACACATTGAACAATACAAGACAAACCCAATATTCAACTACCACAGATGAAATTTTACATATTGATATGCCCTAAATATAATACTTGTGCTCAAGGATTAAGGCAACTTCACAAATCACCAAACACTTGGGGCTTCAAGAACTACCACAATATTTAACTACCACAAATGACATTTTCCATATCGATATTGTGCTCGAAAAAGTAAGGCAACTTCACAATTCATCAAACACTTGGGCTCTGAAGAACTCATAGAAAACAGTTCATCGGTGTAAATCCGAGTATTATAGAACACATTTAAATTCCACTAGCACGAACGACCTATTCCATATTGATATGACTTAATTCTCATACTTGTGCATGAGAATTGAGGCAACTTCACAATTCATCAAGCACTTTTCCTTCTAGGATTCTATGGAAACAATCGATCAGGGTAAATTTGGGTATTAGAGAACACACATTGAACCATACAAGAAAAACCCAATATTCAACAAGCACAAATGACATTTTCCATATCAATATGTCTTAATTCTCATACATGTGCTCGAGAATTCAAGCAACTTCATAATACATCAAACACCTGGCCTTCAAGAACTTTGGAAACAATCCATCAGTGTCAAAATATTTACATATATATCATACATGACAAACTCTATATTCAACAAGCACAAACGACATTTCCCTAATCGATACAAATTAAAACATATCACCAAATCCAAAAAAAAAAAAAAAAACTCCAAAATGCTGACAATTCCGTGCCCGAGTATGTGAGCTAAAAAGAGATGAGTACCGTCTCCAATTTTCAATTCTGCAGCATTCTCTTCCTCCTCTCCAGACATAATTGATAATCTGAAAACTGGAAACAGTCACTCCGGCAGCAAGCTCAGAAATATCAACTCCCAAATCCATGTACATCATCCACAAAGAGCCAAACTCCACAAGCAAAATAAAACACAACATTACAGCATAGGAGGAGTGCTCGACAGAGAAAGTAAATTGAAATCCCAAGAACCTGATTTACAGCCATCAACCCATAAACCAAAAACCACCACTCCCAAAAATCCAAACCCTAAAACCAAGCAGCAGAGAAATGAAGAGGAAAACTAAGGAAATCGGCGTACCTGTAACAAGCAAGAAACAACGGACGAAGGTGAATGCGACGTTCTGATCTACAAACCAGAGTCAGAGAGTAACAAGCCCTATAAAAACGGCAACGAAATTACCAGATGTCTTGGATCAAAGACGGGATCGGTAATATCTGGTCCATGAACCGGAACTAACCTATTTTAAATGGTCTAAACCGGATTGAATGGACCGGTATATTTATTTTGTAAAAAAAATATCTTTTTAAATAGAAAGTTAAAGATTTTTTTTTTTTTTTTTACCTTGAACTAGCAACGGTTATTCATATTAAAAATAAGGGATTACATAGCATAAAAGGAAAATATCACTTTCGACAAATACCAAACTAAAGACCTCATTGGAAAGCAATCTAAGCAAAACATGGAAATTTTCATGTCTTCCACCAAATTATTTTTACCAAAGAGTACACACTCTATCCGATCGTGCATTACCTGGTTCATCAAGCCAGGGGCACTAGGCGAACACTCCCCACAATTTGTCTTACCAGTGCCGAACAATACTGGACTATTTTCTCGTCCTGAATCAGACCGTTAAAACTTGAACAACTCTGCAAACTAATTCTCATCCTGAATCCAACGAAATAATCCACATTTGAAGGTTTTCTACAACAACATTCATCGGTAGGAAGAATTAAACCCAAATCATTTTCAATAAACTACAAAACAATCCCAATTTTAAAGTTTCTAAAAAATTCCCAGAAATTTACAAATTAGGGTTCTTCATTTTCTCTAAATTACAGTGAACAAAAATTCACAAACCATCAACAATGTTTCCACATACTTGGTATATGAAAGACAGTGAAGGCTTACCGTGTATTTTCCACAACCAGCAAACCTCCGATCAAGGTTTGCTAGTGACACAAGGTACAAATGAGGGTCTTAACACTGCACTTGTAGAACATTCCACTCTCCCCACACATCAGTTTATTTGACTGCTCTTCCATTGATGTTCGCCTTCCCATCTCACTCAATATTGTACTCTCACCTTCAACAATGGAGCTTGCTCCAGCACAGCTCCAATGAAGAAGAAACAATGAAGAAGAAGAAGCAACGAAGAAGATATATCAGATAAGGGCATTTTAGCCATTTAAGAAATATACATGGCATGTGTACGACACATGGAGGTTTAATGACATTTTTTATCCGAAATAACTAACGAAAGTGGGTTTGTATATCAAAAGGTAGAAAAAACAACAACAAAAAAATAATTAAAAGTATTTAATTGAAAAATTATATATTATAGTGTAGGAAACTGTAATTTTCGCCGTAAACTAGTGTACCAAAATCTTAAAAAAAAACTTGCTGTGGGACCCAAGCAAGATGAAGGCTTGGTTGGTTCTGAGTTTCGTGATAGAGACAGAGATAGGGGTAGGGGATGGATGATTTGGAAATTGGAGTGTGGATAAAACGTGAGCTCCATCCTCCAATCACAACGCCAAGAAATCAAATCTCTCATTCTTTCCAATATTTATATTTCCTTAAACAAAACCTCAACTCAATTACAAAGACTCCACCAATAAAACCATTACCAAACAGCTGTGCTACATCTAGTTATTAACTAAACGACCCATCTCCTCCTCCTCCTCCGTTTCAAGCGCCGGCGATGGCAATGTCGACAAGCTTCGCGGAAGCGAAAATGGAGTCTCTGCTCCTCAAATCCGCTCTGTCCTCTGCGGCGGCGGCGTCCTGGAATCAGAACCGATGCAGGAGGATCATCGCTCTGAATCCGGTTAGGTGCGAGGTGGTGCCGATAGATCACTCTCGGGTCTCCAGCGTCTCCGCTCTCGAGCAGCTCAAGACCTCCGCCGCTGCCAGTAAGCAACCTGTCTGTTTGTTAGAGTATAAAACTAATACTGATATATCAACTTAAACTTTTAGTCGAGACTATACTTTACATTATATCATAGCATTGGTACTAAAAGTCCCCGGGTTCGAGTCAAGAAGTGGAACTGTGCTAAGCAAAAATGTCTTTGTAGGTGAGGGGTCGTGTTGGAGTATAAAATTAGTACTGAGCTTTCAACTATTAGCTTAATTTTCTAGTTGAGAGGGTTCTTTACACCGTTTTTCTTCTTCTACTTTCCATCGGTTGGATGTAATGTGGTTTGAACATTAGCCCTTACTGCTTAGCTATGGATTTTCTGCAATTTGTTATGCACTATTGATTTCTGACGAGGGGTTTGATGATATTACTAAAGATTCAGTTTCTTGAAAAAGAAATGAATTGATGATATTTTATACTTATGTTACTCTTATCCAAATTGTATCAAGTAGGGATTGCATATATGGAATTAAGCATGTGGTTTGGTTGAATTTAAATCCTTGAGATTTGCTCTTCTTTCGTGATTCATTTGACACTACTTTGAGAAGTATAGTTTCTGGTTACATGCCATTATCTACAAATCACATACTTAGATTTAAGAGTTTCTACTATTCTGTAAAAAACTTGAATTAGACTATGTCATTCTCGAAAATGGTTTGGAAATGCAAGTGGAGCTATGTTCACGAGTCCTAATTGTTGCTGCTGTGGAGTCAAGTTGTCTTCAATTTTTTTATGTTATCAGTTGGTGTCCTGTAATGCTCTTGCTCGAATTAATTTTTATCAACTTGTCTGTGCCAGGATATACGAAGGAAAGGAGCAGCATTGTGGTTATCGGGCTTAGCATTCACACTGCACCTGTTGAAATGCGTGAAAAACTTGCAATTCCTGAAGCTGAATGGCCTCGAGCCATTGGAGAGCTATGTGCTTTAAATCATATAGAAGAACCCGCCGTTCTCAGCACGTGCAACAGGATGGAGATTTATGTCGTGGCCCTATCTCAGCATTGCGGTGTCAAAGAAGTGACTGAATGGATGTCAAAGGTGCATTAAAACCTTCCATGTTCTAATTTTTGGTAACGATATTAGGCTTGATAAGAGTAGGCATTATAGAGGTAATTAAGAGCTGCAATTTGCTGATGCATTCTCGTTTTGTATGGGCAGACAAGTGGGATCCCGGTTTCTGAGATCTGCGAGCACCGATTTATGTTATATAACAAGGATGCTACACAACATGTCTTTGAAGTGTCAGCTGGTCTGGACTCACTTGTCCTAGGAGAAGGTCAAATCCTGGCTCAGGTCAAGCTAGTCGTAAAGGTTGGGCAAGGAATTGTTGGTTTTGGGAGGAATATTAGTGGACTGTTTAAGCATGCAATCACTGTGGGAGACAAATATTTCTGCCGGCGCAGTTTCTGTGAGCTCTGCTGCTGTTGAGCTGGCTCTAATGAAGCTGCCTGAAACCTCTCACTCTACTGCAAGGATGTTGGTGGTCGGAGCGGGCAAGATGGGAAAGCTTGTGATCAAACACTTGGTGGCAAAGGGATGCACAAAGATGGTGGTCGTAAACCGATCAGAGGAAAGAGTTGCAGCGATTCGTGAAGAGATGAAGGATATTGAGATGATCTACAAACCCCTCACCGAAATGCTAGCGTGCGCTGCTGAAGCGTATGTGGTTTTCACTAGCACAGCATCGGAGTCTCTATTGTTTGTGAAAGAAAATGTTAAGGAGCTTCCCGTTGTCAGTTCAGAAGTAGGGGGCTTAAGGCTGTTCGTGGATATCTCTGTCCCGAGACACGTGGGTGCGTGTGTCTCAGATCTCGGTACTTCAAGAGTTTACAATGTAGATGACCTTAAGGAGGTTGTGGCAGCAAATAAGGAGGATAGGCTCCGGAAGGCAATGGAAGCTCAGGCAATCATTGCGGAGGAATCAAAAGAATTTGAAGCGTGGAGGGACTCGTTGGAGACTGTTCCAACCATCAAGAAATTGCGAGCATATGCCGAAAGAATCAGAGTCGCGGAGCTGGAGAAGTGCTTGTCCAAGATGGGTGAAGATCTCCCGAAGAAAACAATGAGAGCTGTGGATGATCTTAGCCGTGGTGTAGTGAACAAGCTCCTTCATGGTCCAATGCAGCACCTGAGATGCGACGGGAGTGTTAGCAGGACTGTGAGTGACACCCTCGAGAACATGCATGCTCTTAACAGAATGTTCAGTCTTGAGACCGAGATATCAGTATTGGAACAGAAGATTCGTGCAAAGGTGGAGCAAATTCAGAAGTAAGCCCATATGTAACGGCCCGAATGCTCTCTCTAACAATTTGCGCAACCGTTCGGCATACAGCCATTCCATGACACATATCTCAATTTACTTTCATCAAACTTATTTCAACATTCTCAAATGCGAATAAAGGGGAATTCGGAAGCGGATACAATTTAGGTCTCCTTGAGGGGAAGGGGAGACCCTACATTCATATTTTGGGATACCACTGAGGAATTACAAAGCAAGTTTAGTGATATGTGTAACTCCATCATCTCTGGGCATCTCTAATTGTCCCTGTAATTAGTTCACTCGTTACTTTAGTGTTAACACTTGTCCCTTGAAATGTTAGTGTTATATGGATTCTGAATGCAAAATTTATTGCATGATTTCCTTCAAATTTTGGGTTGCTTTCTTCATGAAATGAAAGCCTGCATGATTTACAAGTTGATTATGCCTCCGTCAATCTACTTGCAAGTTATACAGGTACCATTTGGATTGCAATTTTGATTTCATTCACGTTACGAAGTCCATTTTTATGTAATGCTATTTGTATAAATTAAAGCATGTGAATGTTAATCAATTTTCATTCAAATTTTCATTATTTGGTTAACAAAGAGTTTTTGATGGGTAACGTTTTTATTATATACAACTCAAATGGTTGAAATACAAGTGGTGAGTTCCGACGTCAAAAAAAAAAAAAAAAACATACTCCAACACAAAAAACCAGACAAGGAGCAAGTCGCCCTAGCAATACTATGAGCTAACTTATTCTCTGATTTACGAATGGAAGATAATTTAATATTCTCAAATTTGGATGTTATGAATAAGCAGTCCGAAATCAATAACCCATATGTGTTCGACATGTTTGATCCTGACGCGAGATCTAACATCAAAGCTTGGCAATCACCTTCCACCTCCATGCTAGTCCAGTCTTGCCGGTGAGCCCAAAGTAGCACCTCTCGCATTGCCCGTGCCTCCACCAGTTTCGGCCTCACCGGTCGAAAGAGTTAGGAAAATGTACCTCAGAGGTTTCTAAACAATCCAATTTGTTCCGCTTGGGTGCTTAAACTTTCATTTGTTCCGTTCGGATCCAAAAACACGTTTTTTGTTCTCGCGAAAGACATTCTGTTAACAGACTAACGGAATCCGTCAAAAATGACAAAAGGTGTAAAGTTTAAATTTGAAAACCATTTTTAAAACTTGAAATTACTATTTTGCCCTTATATTTTTAATTAAGTCTCCTCTCTCCTCTTCTCTCTCATCTCTCTTTCCTCTCTCCTCTTCTCTCTCCTCTCTCTCTCATGTGAAGAACTTTTATGAGTTTCCTACCGACTGCTATGTATTTTCCGGCGACATTTATGAATTTTGTCAGCGACTATATTAAATTTTCTGGTGACTAAAAATAAATTTCCAATTCAATTTCATGACAATTCCCAACCAAAATCCAACAAAGAATTCAAGACACAAATTAACGAAAATCAAAATTGGGCATTCAACAAAAAATTCACATAAATTCCACACAAATTACAAAATTGGGCATTTCGCCGTGGGTAATTTTTTCCGGCGACACGGTCTTCTTCTTCGTGGGTTATTTTTTCCGACAACACGCTCTCCAGTTCCGGAGAGGAATCGATCTCCGGCGAGCAGCAACGGAAGTAGCGACGACCTCCTCTTCACCGGATTTGCTCAGTCTCGTAGCTTCTCCAGTGGTGGCCGAGAGATTCAGCACCGCCGTACTGTCGGAGCCTATCTTTCTGGCCAGCAGAGGAACGGAGCCTATCACCGGATCTGTTGGGCTTGAACACGAAGAACAACCACTGCCTCTTCCTCCTTCCGCCTCTCTCTCCCTCCGCCTCTCCCTCCATCAATACGAAGAACGGTGTTGGAACGAAGAGGAAGATGAGACTTGGTCTCAACGAAAGAGAAAGACATGGTCTCTTCATTTTTTAATTATTTTTTAATATTTAATAATATTTTAAGGGCAAAATAGTAATTTCAATTTTTAGAAATAGTTTTTAAATTTAAACTTAATACCGTTAGTCATTTTTGACGGATTCCGTTAGTAAGTTAACGGAATGTCCTCCACGAGAACAAAAACACATGTTTTTGGACCCGAGCGAAACATATGAAAATTTAAGGATCCCAGCGGAACAAATTGAATAGTTTAGGGACCTTTGAGGTACATTTTCCAAAGAGTTAAAACATTATTATTATTTTTTTAAAGAAAATGTACCCCAGAGGTCCCTAAACTA
>JAYMTA010001644.1:0-19191 GCA_036897625.1 Pelargonium cotyledonis
TCAACACATTAACTTTTGATTTTCATAGTCAAATCAATAAATATAATTTTTATGTGATGTTATTTTTGTTGTGATTTTTATGATAATGAGAATAGTTTATCACCATTTAATACTTGATATAAATAAATAAATAAAAGTTTTGGTCACTCATAATTTTGCTAATGAGAAACTTGTAGTTTGTTAACGGTAGTTATATAATACTGCACTTATTTTCTTGGATTAATGAAAAAAATAATTTAAATACTTTTTGACACATTAATAACCACTTAAAATTGTTTTAACCATATAAATCTAAATTTGGTGACAGTTACACTATTTTATTTATTGATTTAAATATTTATATAAAATTATATTTGTACATATTTATATTAAACATATATTTACACGCACATATAGACATAAGACTTGACATATAATTTATTTATTCCACGCATAATGGATACATTCGAGGTTGTTCATTTCTTAAATTACATTATTTTTCAATTTATGTTTTTGTGATCGTTGGCGATGTGAAAATGGTTGATTAGTATAGTTATCATAATAATTGTAAGGGGTAACTTTAGAAAAATACCCTAAATTATACACTTTTTTTATATAGATACTATGAACTTTTTTTCACATCAACTAACTCCCCATAATTTAAAAACATCAAAATGTTAGTTCAAACTAATTGAAAAGTTATATCTTCCAGCCCATGATGAGCTAATTTCTATGTAATACCAAAAATACCCTTGTTCTCATGATAACTAATAAGTAATATCCTCACCTATTTTTGTTCTATTTTTTTATATAAAAAATTGATTTACAATATCAACAACAAACCAATTAGAATCAATCAGTGCAACCCTTACAAATTCAAAGACAGATAAACCAATCAATGTTGAGCAAGTTCTGTTGTTGCTCAACACCGAGCAAAGAGAGATTTACCAGTCAAGGTCTTTGCAATATAATTCTCTACAGAGAATGTGAAAATTTGCTGCCAACATCCACATCGATAAGACAAAGATTATTGGTTCTTCATCCAAACTAAATCGGTAATTGCTTGAACAACAAAATTTAATCAAATAAAAAATCCAATTTATAACATAATTTTTTTTTATATCATTCATGAGCTCTAAATTAAGCTCCGAAAAGTCAAATCCAAAATTACAGAATTTGGAAAACGGTTACAGATTTGAAACCAAAATGCTATGTTTTCTCCTTTCAAAATCTGACCCTAATAAAGCTCAAACCAAACCTATAACATAAAAATAATAATAAGGAAAAGAAAACAAAATGGTGAAACCAGAGCAGTTAGTAGTGGCTGAGCCCTCCCCTCATCCCTTCACAAATCGAACCCCTCAAGCCCCCAAATATTCCTATTTGAAGAACATTTGACCGGAGATGACGGTAGAAGATGACACCGACGACGAACGATTTTAGCAGAAGTTGAATTTGGGAAGAAGAAAACCACTTGCTTTGAACAGACAATGATCTAATAAATGAAGATATGAGGATAGGAATGCTGACTATACATTTATACAAGGATAAATCTGTCTACTCAAAACTAAACCTAACTGAGTTATCGACAGTTTGATGTTTTTAATTTCTGGGGAGTTAGTTTATGTGAAAAAAAGTTCAGAGTACCTGTATGAAAAAAGTGTATAGTTTAGGGTATTTTGTTGAAGCTACCCAATAAGAATATTATTAACCATTCATGGATAACTATCATGTCAAAAAATAACACTTATATATATATATACAACAAAGGAAGACATAATTTACTTACTCCCTCCGTCCTAAAATGAGTGTCTTGTTTGTCTAATTTTTTTGTTCCAAAATGAGTGTCTTGTTTCTATTTTTATGTTATTATATTAGTGTTCTTCCCATATTACCCTTATCACTTATGCACATGGGCAAATCTGCACATAGCTGCACATGAGGTGCACATGAGGAAAATGAAGGTTATATTGAAAACACACTAAATTATCTTGTAATTCTTATTTTTTGCAAAAAATGGAAACAAGACACTCATTTTGAGACGGATGGAGTAATATACAAGAATATTATTAACAATTCATGTATAATTAACTCGATAAAGAAAACATGACATAACATAAAACTTATTTTAAGACAAAAAGAGTACGTACAATAATACAAATATTAGTGAAAACATTGAGAGCATCGAGAGATGCATGAGCGGCTCAAGCAAAGACTACTAAAACTTATGCTTTAAAGTATCAGCAACCATGAGACTTAATTTGAGTTCCTATATGTTATATCATATGTTTTTTATTTGCCACGTAAGCAAAATGTCCTCTTGAAAAAAATTGAATATTGAGGAACTCTTTAAGCCCCAAGCTATTACCATATTCTTTATTTTTATATATTTATAGTACATTTGTCAAAATGATGTTGGTTGAAAAATAATAAAATATTAATAGGAACTCAAGAAGGTTGGTCCATGTGCATAGGGACTTGACCAAAAAAATGTACTCGAGAGATTCTCATGCATTGATGATCCTTTGAAAAAGTAAAGTCTTTTTCCATGTCCCTAAACAGTAGGGACCTGCATTGTAGATGCTTAATCAGTGTTATAAATAAATGAATCCCAACATATATTTTTATTTTCTTCGCATCGATGCAAAGACAAGCATCAAGCTTTTGCACCCGGGCCTTAGCGCTTGTATCACCAACACATTGGTGACGATGCCAAGCCTTAGCGCCCTTCTTTAGCAGCGGCGTTGGAGCTGCTCTTATATTATTTGTCCTGCAGTCCAGTTTATTTTATATCATAAAAAAGAATTATATTTATCTTTTTTTTAATAAAAATTATATTTATCTTAATTTTTAAGCTCAAATTCAATAGTTATTATTTTTTTTCAAAAATCTCAAGCCTAAATTCACATAAGTAGCACAACATTTCCCGAAAGACCTCGCTTTAAGCCTCTAGTTGGGCCGCCCTTGTGGAGGTGTGAAATAATTTGTGTTTTTTGCAGCTTGTGGAGTAAATGGGGCATTGTACACACTAATAGCATGTGTGACTGGTTGCGCTTGCTTCTACTCGTGTTTCTATCGGGCTAAAATAAGGCAGCAATATTCGCTGCACGAGAGCCCTTGTGGGGATTGCTTGGTCCATTGCTTCTGCGAGTATTGTGCCCTGTGTCAAGAGTACCGGGAGCTCAAGAATCGCGGATACGACATGTCCATAGGATGGCACGGAAACATGGAGAGACAAAACCGCGGACTGGCGATGGAACCCATGCCCCCTGTTGTTGAAGAAGGAATGAGCAGAGAGAGTTGAAGATCTTCAGTTTGTGCTCAGCTTCAGATGGGAAATCATATATAGGAAATGTTTTTTTTTTCATGGAATTGAACAGAAAAAAAGTTAGTAGTTGATGTATAACGAAGTCATTACTTTGCTTATTCAAAACTTAATGTATGTGTATGTGTTCTAATAATTTAAGTGTTTTGTGGAATGCTATTTGTCAATTGGTATAGACATGTGTTTTTGAAATAAGGCTAAGGGGTTTCATTACACATAGTGTTTGCTACATCAACAAAGTATCTAAAATATAGATCTACGGTGAATATGTCATCGTAGAAGTGTAGAACCCGTCACAAGTTAAAAAATTAAGTAAGTTCGCAAACACCCCATATAGATTTTTTTTATATTATATAAACACGATAATATATTTATAGAACAGAGTAAACAAACATCATATTATTACTTATCATCTTTTCTAGGGTTTATGTTGGCTACTTCATGAACAGGAGATACAACAATTCAATTAACATACGAAATTTAGTGCTTGTTTGTTTAGTCTACTACAAAATCTTACAAAACTTTAAGAATGTGTAAGGAGAGGTGGAAACTTTTAGGAGCTGTAAGGAGGTGCTCCAAAAAGTCAGTTATGTTTGGTAAATATCTGACTTTAAGGAGTTGTAAGGAGAATGAATTGTAAAAGTTTATTTAATAAAAAAACAACCGTAAGGAGGTAAAATATGTGCAAATTACCAAAATAGACATGGAGGGGTAGAAGGGTATTAAAATTAAATTCATATTTGAAATAGAGAAAATAAAATATGAATAATTAACAAGATTATAATTAATAGTTTTAGTTTAGATACGGTTAACCATTGTTGAATAAAAGGTTAACCATATAAGTTGGTGAGAATATAATAGTTATTATAATACATCTCGCAAATGGTGGACCACAATAACAACTAAGGTATATCATTTGCAGTCTATCCAGTTCAAAAATGAAACAGTCAACCATTTTATTTTTATGGTCGACCGTTAATGTATTGAATTTTTATCTGAAAGTCATTTTAGTATGTGCTTTTACCTTAAAGTCATATATGAAAATGGTCGACCATTTTTGTTTATGATCGACCGTTACTACATTGACTTTTTACTTGAAAGTTATTTTGATAGGTGTTTTTACCTGAAAGTCATACATAAAAAATCTCTAACAAATCTCAGCTGGCAACACCACCGCCACCACTAGTTCCTTCTACTCTATGCTCCTCCACTGAGCTCGCCTTCAACCTTCTTCGTGTTGCACCTCAACCTCGTCTTCTTTCCATTAGAAAAATCTCCTCAAGACCATCGTTACACATCTTTTGCCTAGCGTCTTAGCCACGAGTCCGCCGTGCTATCTACGGTGATTGGTGGCCATGCACGTGTTTCAAATTGGTGAGATTTGGTTTTGCTATTCAATTTAGGGTTCATCTGTAAAAGGTTGATATTTTGTTCAATTTTTCTACTTGGGGTTCAATGTTTCACAACTATTTAGATATGAAAGAGTTGTGATTTTGTAAATTGTATTTCACTTTGTATTATTTTTCAGTTAATAACAAAAAATATTGGGGTTCAATTTGAGGTTCAATCCTCTGTATATGATATTATTTCATTTCAATTTTTGGAATTAAGATTTCAATTTTGGATGCTCTAGTATAATAGAGCCGTTGGGCTCAATACCATTCGGTTGAACACAATTACCTACGATTGAGGACAATATGGTCTTCTTGTATATGGTTTGAGCTCCTTAAAGGAGATACTGTTCCTCGCTGGAGTCGTTTAGCTCCTGCACCAAAACAGCTCATTTAAGAAGCTTTTCACTATTTCGCTTCTTAAAGGAGCAACAATTTGATTTTTACCAAACAAGCTACATCTCATGTGACACCAACCTCTTTTAAGCCAATCCCAAGTGGTAGCTCCTTTTAAGGAGCAAGTATAGTAAACAAACAAGACCTTAATTATTTAGGTGATCTCTAAAAAGGATATGTTTAATGTTCACAAGAGCAATTTCCCAATCTACCTTGCTACTAGTGTTGAAGTGGGTGATGTATCTCATATTAGAGAAATATAGAATAAAGTGGTTTAAGTATAATGGTTCAAATTGTAATTTCTAAATACCATACTTTCTCCTCCCAAAATGAGTGTCCTCCTTTCTATTTTAAAAAAATTAAGAAAAAGTTAGTTATTGTGGTATGTTTACTATTATATCATCATGATCATGTGTTGAGAGATCCCAACTATTAAGGATATTATTGACAATTCATGCATAACTAACTTACTAAAAAATAAAACAAGGCACTCATTTTGTGACAAAAATGTAAGATAAATATGACACTCATTTTAAGACGGATAGAGTAATTCAGGGTCTCATGGACGTTAAAAGCTGTGAATAAGTGGAAATGAAAGCAACAAAACTTGGCATTTATTCCTTATGAAAAGAAGATGCCAATCACAAATACACAAACCACATTTATGAACATTGACCAAACCACTAATGACCAATCTCACAATTAGTCACAACAAAACTGAACTATAACTAAAGTAGCACCCCCAAACACGACATCTAAATGAGAGTGGCTGTGGACTGGAAGGTTTGGTTTTGGTTTATGACTTGAACAAAAAAACAATAAACTAATTATCCACCTCAGGCTCAGGCTTCAGCACAAGATGCATGCAAGTAGTTGAGTTGATCATCATTCCTTATCCCTGCTCATGCCTTGTTCAGCAGGTGGTACAGTCCCCATCCCAAATTGAGCATTCTGTGACTGTTTCTGCTGATTTGCATACCACCCTGCAGTATGATAAATATCCCATTACATCAAAACTTAACCACCATGGACACACAAACAGATTTCAGAAATTATATATTTTTGGTTGTCAGGATTTGGACCTGACCAACTCAACTAAAAGTTACGATTCAACTCGTCATTTATACTTTACTAATAAGTCAAAGACCAAAATTCATCACTGACATTCCCTATCTCGACTCAATTTGATCATGAATATTTTTAACCAAAAAGTTATAGTTAAAATCTAGACCTTATTTGGTCGATGAACTTTCATGTTCTAACCCAAATTATTTTTATAAACTTTTGTATTTCGACTCAATTTGATTTATAACTTTTTAACCCAAAATAGTAAATAAATTTTTGAATATTAACACAAGGGTAAATTGGGTCTACACTCCCTGGACTCATCCCATTTTTAGAGTTGACCCTCAACTAGGGTTTTCACTTGTTTTGGTCCCTAGACTTATCAATTTCTTATAACTTAGTCCACTTGACATACTACTGCCGGTTTTACTCGTCCACGTCACCAAAGTTGTCACCTCAACCATTTTCCCTATGATGCTAGTCATTATACCTATAAAAAAAATGCAAAAATCACAAAATTTGAAACCCTAGAGAACGCGTATTCTTCTTTTCAAGATGGAAGAGGCCCACAACGGAGAGGGATTGTTGCTGTTTGAGGCCGGTTTTTTCCGACTGAAGATGTCGCGACTCCTGAAGAAACCTCCGGTGATGGAGGCTTCAAGGCGATCTGCTCATGAGCGTGAGTCCGTCATGACAGGATCAGTGCTACACATAGGTTGCGGCTGTTCAATCGTTCATCGTCGGCGCAACAAGACTGAGCTTCTCGGTATTTCGCAAAGACGGGGGTGCCTAGCGGCCATCTCAATTTTCTTCTTCTTCTTCTTTGAAATGTGTAAATGAGATTTTCTATTGGAATTTCTATTTTTCGAGTAGCAAATGAAGACGTCACTAGCTGATGTGTATCTCCATGGGTGACGTGCCAAACCGGGGTGACAATTTTGGTGACGTGGACAAGTGAAACCGGTTGTAGTAGGTCAAGTGGACTAAGTTATAAAAAATGGATAAGTCTAGGGACCAAAACAAGTAAAAACCCTAGTTGAGGACCAACTCTAAAAATTGGACGATCCAGGGGGTCTGGATCCAATTTACCCATAAAACTATAGCTTTCCTCGAATATGTTCAATAATTTAATTTTTTTTACATTGAATCTTGATTTTAAAGAAAATATATATTTAATTTTCTTTTTATACTGTTACTGAAGGCCCGAGCTAAATTAGATCGAGAAGAAAATTAGAGAAAATAGGATAAAGAAAAATTAACAAAATCCAACACCAAAATCTTAAAAAGTATGAAGTTTTCAACTTCGGGATCTTAACAACAAGGGTGAAACAAAAGTTTTTTCCGGTTCAAAAGAAAAGTTTTAAGAAAATCATAATATGGACCAAAGTGTATAGAAAATGATTATCTAAGAGATGCATACACATTTTATTTGATTATTTATATAAATAATATTAGAGAGCCAAAGAGTTATTAAGTAAGACATATCCTAGACATAAAAGAAATTAATACAACAAACGAGTTCTTCATATAACTCTTTAATCTTTGACTTTCATTCTCTTCACACATTTTATAAAGACATAATAGTGTGACTTTATTTTAATTAATTTAATGGCTTATCTTGATACAGGTGACATTGTTTTTAGTGCATTGTGCTGGGTGCCTCTACTACTTGCTAGCAGACAGGTACCCCCACCAAGGGAAGACATGGATTGGTGCAGTGATACCTAATTTCAGAGAGACAAGCCTGTGGATCAGATACATCTCAGCCATGTACTGGTCCATCACCACCATGACCACTGTTGGCTATGGTGACATGCATGCTGTCAACACCATGGAGATGATCTTCATCATCTTCTACATGCTCTTCAACCTTGGCCTCACTGCTTACTTGATTGGCAACATGACCAACCTTGTCGTAGAAGGCACGCGTCGTACCATGGAATTCGTAAGTCTACTAAAAGCTTTAGCTGATAGAACGCTACGTAACATATTATTGAAATTTTGTAGGCGTTTTATACACGTACTGATAGCTTTAGCTGATAGAACGCGACGTTTGTTTGTTTGTTTGAATGGTTGCAGAGGAACAGTATTGAGGAAGCATCGAACTTCGTGTCGCGGAACAGGCTTCCTCCAAGGTTGAAGGAGCAGATACTGGCATATATGTGCTTGAGGTTCAAGGCGGAGAGCTTGAACCAGCAGCAACTGATAGAGCAGCTCCCGAAATCGATATGCAAAAGCATATGCCAGCAGTTGTTCTTGCCAACTGTGAAGAAGATTTATCTTTTCAAGGGAATTTCCAGGGAGATACTCTTGATATTGGTATACTATACTACCCTACAAAACACAATACACACACATATATAATGAAACTGATAGATTCTTGAATCTTGAATGCAAAACTCACATATGTTGCTTCTATTCAGCTTTCTTGGGAAATCCTGGCAATGAAAACTGATAGATTCTTGAATCTTGACACTTGAAATCTTGAACAATGCCTCTTTTCTTGAATCTTGGTTTTTGAATTCTTGATTCTTGATTTCTTGCTCAGGTTGCGAAGATGAAGGCTGAGTACTTGCCCCCAAGAGAGGATGTGATTATGCAGAACGAAGCTCCTGACGATGTGTACGTCATTGTGTCCGGAGAGGTCGAGATGATAGATTGTGAAATGGACAAAGAGATCATTGTTGGGACTCTTAAATCAGGAGAAATGTTTGGAGAGGTTGGTGCATTATGCTCAAGGCCTCAGAAGTTCACATTCAGAACCAAGACGCTTTCGCAGCTCTTGAGGCTCAAAACCCATGACCTCATTGAAGCAATGCAGTCCAAACAAGAAGACAATGTCACCATGCTCAAGAACTTCCTTCAGGTTGGTTCAATTTTCTCTTCTCCAAGATCAGTTTTCTTGAAGCCTTTTGCTAAGGAATCCCACGTTGAAAGAACGTGAAATTTGTTGTATTATAAGAATTGGACCTGTTTGGGCCCAGGGACCTGTCTGTCTTGAGCCCGTTGCCCATTTCTTTTTGTTTTGTTGAGGTCTTCGATTTTATGATTTTGTTGTTATTGCTGTTGTTGTTTCCATGGAAGCATCACAAGAAGCTTAAAGATTTGAGTATTGGAGATTTTCTGATAGAGAGTGGGGAAGATGAGAGTGACCCAAACATTGCTTTCAACTTGCTCACTGTTGCAAGCACTGGAAATGCTGCTTTTCTTGATGAGCTTCTCAAGGCTAGGTTGGATCCTGACATTGGAGACTCCAAGGGAAGAACTCCATTGGTAAGTTTCTATCCAATCTCAATTGCTAAACCCTAATTCATGCATTTGGTAATCGGGTTTTCTTCAAAACCCTAAAAACCCATTTGAAGCTGCGATAGAAAAAGGCAGTCCAATGCACGAGCCTCCCATCATTGTAGAGCCCGAGGAGTATCATTGACTCATTGCACGCAATATTACCTTTGTTTTTGCCAAAAGATTGTTTTCTTATATTTTCTTTTCAAAGTCCTAAAAAAAAACATTTGAAGCTACGATAGAAAAATGGTAGTCCAGTGCATGAGCCTCCCATCAATATGGGGTCCGGGGAGGGCCATAGTACGCAATCTTACTTCTGCTTTTGCAAAGAGACTGTTTTCATGGCCTAAACTCGTCAGCAACAGCATTTGATAGGCTTTTTGAGGCAGTACGATCTTTAGTTAGGACATGGAACTTCAAACAAACTGATTATGGTTTCTTGTGATGCATATCAGCACATAGCAGCATCGAAAGGGCACGAAGATTGTGTATTAGTACTCATCAAGCACGCGTGCAACGTTCATGTTCGAGGTAATTTCATGACAGAAACTCAAAACCCATTAACTTCTTGTTCTCACTAACATGGGTACTAAGGTTTTGTCTGATATATATATATATATATATAGACATGAATGGCAATACTGCATTGTGGGAAGCTATAGCATCAAAGCACCATTCCACATTCAGAATCATCTACCACTGCGCAGCCATTACTGACCCACACACTGCTGGTGACCTTTTGTGCACTGCTGCAAGAAGAAATGACCTAACTGTCATGAAGGAGCTCTTGAAACATGGACTGAGCATCGACTCAAAAGACCGCCATGGACTCACAGCAATCCAAGCTGCCATGGCTGAGAACCATGTGGAGATGGTGAAGATGCTAGTCTTGAATGGAGCAGAGGTTATCAACGCAAACACGTATGAATTCCCTTCGAAAACACTGAATGAAATGCTGGAAAAGCGCGAAATTGGGCACCGTATCACAGTTCTTGACACATCAGTGCATGAAGAGCTTTTTAGAGGAAATGAAGAGGAACATGAATCTAATTGGGGAATATGTAACTATAGGCCACTACAAGACCCCAGAGTGAGCATCTATAGAGGCCATAGCAGAGAAGCTGGGAGGCTCATTAGGTTGCCAAATTCACTGGATGAGCTCAAGAGAATTGCAGGTACATTTTGATCTCTATCAGAACATATCAGGCAAAACATAGTTATGAACTTTTTCTTCATTTTTCTGATAACAGGTGAAAAGTTTGGGTTTGATGCAAGAAATGCTGTGGTAACAGATGAGGAAGGATCAGAAATTGACTCCATTGAAGTGATTAGAGATAATGATAAGCTTTTCATATTGGAAGAACCAACTTCCCTATTATGATCAGAGATACTTGAAAAATTGTGAAGTGTACAAATATGTGTTAATCTCACTACAAACAGTGTTTGGTGTATAATATGTTGAGTTTGGATTGGAGATCTTGATTTCTACTAACGTTATGGAACGTGATAAACTATAGTTACTGATAACGCGAACGTCTGTTGAATCTCGCGTTAGAAAAAGGTTGTTATTGACGCGATAACAATTGTTGGTACCAAAAATACAATATATACAATGCAAATCTCATGAAGTTGACCTTTCAAATCAAAAACAAATAATGAAAACTTACTTGATTGCTGTCCTTTGAGCACAACTCAGCTGGGCAGCTTCTTATGCCAATCATTAGGCCACTGCCTTGCCTCAGAAACCACATATTCTGTGGATTCTAGTGCTTGGTGTTGCATGCATAACAATTTTCAATGAACCATTCGTAGCTAGCTAGCTCTCTAAGAGGTTGTGTACTCTGAAAAAAACTTTTAACCTATAGTTGATTAATGCTTAACATTCCACCACCTCTTTTTCTGCCCATCTAGGACTATACTATCATGACAGCAAGAAGTGAACCTTTTTAGACTGAAGGTACTTATTTCCTCTCCATCAGCAAGCGGAGCTTGAACAATCTAAAGCGCGTTCAACTCGAAAACATGCTCTTACCAATTTCGCTCCACAACTCAACTAAGCACCTCATAAATCGACAACGCCTCATGAATCAACAACGCCTCATCTCCTTGCCCCCACCTTCTCTGAGTGAGGGTCGAGATGACCAAATTGTCCTATTCTCTCAATTGGTTTCAACTTAAAAATTGTCACAAAACTTCTAAAAATTCTAACTTAAAAATGTTCCAACATGACAAGAAATCGATAACCTAACGAGATAGCCAAATTTTTTTTCAAACCCCTATATGGGAAAAAAAAAAGTAATTGTCAAATGGCTACATTTTGTGAGAGTGTTGTAATATTCTTATGGAATGCCTAAAATGGAATGTTAGGTCTCAAAGAAAAAGAAATTTCAAAGCATAAAACATCATTCATTTCATTATAAAATAATCAAACACAGATATTATGCAACTACAAAATTATGTGTACCAAGAAACCAAAAAGGCTGAGTGGAAGTGAATTGAAAAAAAATGGTAGAAAAGAAAAGCTAAGCCTAAGAGCAATCAAATGAAAAGAGGAACCAAATCAAAATGGAAGAATGAGAAGAAGAATCAGAGTCAAAGTCGTCAAACTCTTAGAACCCAAGAAGCATAATTTTCATGATAATTTTGTAGAGTAAAAAGTTTTATAAAAGGATGCAAGATTTTTCATTTCTGCTTTCAAATTTTCATGATAATATACTGAAAAACAAAAAACACTTTACTGAGAATTTACTGTCAAGTGTCAACTAATTAGACAGCTCATGAATATTAATTTTCCTTCCCATGCATCTTTTCTTTTCTTTTCTTTTCTTATCTTTTCTCTCTCATTTTCTTTCTGCCCATTAAACAATGAGTAGAGAAGATTCCCAATCATCCCCTCCACTGTAAAGGAAACACCCATTATTGCACCAACAAACAATCTTTTTCACCATATAGGAACCTGAGCTCCTAAGCTACTCTTCACTTCTCTTCATATATACACTTATCTTCCAACAAACACACATATCTATCAATCTCCATCACCTTTTTTTCCTCTAACCCCAAACACATACACAATCTTTTTCATTTCTCTGCCTTTGCTTGTGTAGTTTCATAAATATGGATCCTTCATGCACCACCACAACCACAAGTTCTGTCACAAGTTTCTACAACTTCCTCACTAGAGGCCTAGATGATCTCAACCACTCTTTTCTCTGCCATAACTTCATGTCAGTTCAGTTTCTTCAACAAGTCCTCTGCTCCCTCAGGTCCTTCCATTCCCAACTCACCATCTTGGTCCAAAAGCTTCACCTTCCTGCAGGAGAGAAATGGCTAGATGAGTACATGGATGAAAGCTCTAGGCTTTGGGAGGCTTGTCATGTCCTCAAATCTAGCATTTCTGGTATGGAAAGATATTACTCTTCTGCTACCAACATAGCTTCCTCAATTGATGGCTACAACATTTTGAGCACACAACATTCTAGCCAGGTAAATCCAATTCTTTGCTTAGTTTATTACAGAATTAGCATCGAAGTTGCCACTTGATATATCAGTTTAAGCTTTTGGGTTGGAGTTAACTATAACAAGTACCATCAATGAATTGTGATCTGATATTGGTTTCAGGTGATTAGAGCAATAAACATTTGCCAAAGAGAAATAGTGGGTTTGGAAGAGGACAACAAGAACCTGATGGAAACAAGGATTGAGCCACTGTCACTAGGGCTTGATCATGATGAGACAGTGGTATTGATGGAGTCAAAGTTCAATGGGTTCAATGGTTTTAGAGGAGCTCTCTATGCAATGAGGAATGTGAGCTCATTGCTGCTGATGATCCTCCTAGGTGGGCTTGTGTATTGCTGGCCTGAATCAAGGTTTCTCCAAGAAGGTGCTGATCATGAGGGACATGTGGTGTTTGGTTCAGGCTTCATGGTGTCAATGGCAAGGCTGCAAAAAAGAGTGGCAAGTGAGATAGATGGGCAGCCAGGGATGATGCTTTTTGAGTTCCAAAAAGCAAGAATTGCCATGGAAGAGCTCAAGGTGGAGCTGGAGAGAGGTGTGCAATATGAAGCAGCTGTTGAGATCCAAGACAGAGTTGAGAGCTTGAAAAGTTGCTTTGGGGTGTTGAGGTGTGGAGCTGAGACCATAATTGGCCAGCTTGATGATTTCTTTGATGAAATAGTTGAAGGAAGGAAGAAACTTTTGGACATGTGCACTCATAGGTAGAGAGAGAGAGAGAGAGAGAGAGAGAGAGAGAGAGAGAGAGATTTGAAATGTGCAGCAATAGGTAGAGAGAGAGGGAGAGAGAGAGAGAGAGAGAGAGAGAGAGAGATGCAAAGAAGTGTAAAATATTTTTCACATTGTTATTAGTACCTTAAAGATGCATTTTGACACTTCTAGCATCTTATCTTTGAGTTTATTTTCTTATTTTCTTGATGTTTGTTATACATATTACCAATTTCCCATTGTTTCTTTCCTTCTTTCTTGAAACCATCTAGTTTTGCAGCTAATGTATTGATTCTTGAAGCATTCATTGGATGCAACTTGTTAAACTTCAGTCCAACCCGAACTCACGTGGATGGTATTAAGACTTTAGTTGGGAAACAAGACAGATAGGTTATTAAGACTGAACAGAACTGGCTCTGATATCATATGAAACCTCAATTCAACTCAAACTTTAATTAAGATGATAGGTGAATGTTCTAACTAGTGTTTCAAATAGTGACCGACTTCGCAATCTTTCAATGCGGACAAAGAGATGAGTTTGAACCATGGGTTGCACGTAAATAGGCGAACTTAAGTCGCTTAACACAACTTAATCGGATAGGAAACTTCTCAAGAACTACAAAAGATAGAGAATGTGATTCTTGCTTTGGAGTTTGGAGGAAGGTATCATAATTATACCAAGATAAGGAACAATATTTTATATTGGCAGTGTAGCTTCAAAGGAAAGCAAGATTTTTCAAACCACAGGAAGGACACAGATTCTTCTCTTATGCAGAGAAAAATAAACTAAATTATGCCTCATATTTGTCTGGCAAAGCACCATAGGATTACTTTAAAAAAAAACAATTTGATCTAATTTAGAGCTCTCTTAATCAAGTTAAGAAAATTGAATGTTATATTCACTTTAACCGTTTTATGGCCTCAGACTGTCGAAGAAATTTATTAAAGTATCTCACACATTGTGATAACGTAACTAATGAAATATGATTAGTAATAATCGTTGCATGAACACATGATAATTATAATTTTTCAAACTAATAACTAGAAATTTCTCTTATGAACACGTCTATCTAACCTAACTTTGACATGTAGTTGTCATAGAATTCTAATCTTTTAACCCACTCGCACAAGGCTAACAAAATTGAACAATAGCAAACTTGTTTAGGACAAACATTAACAATGACTTGAGCTATACCTTCCAAAAATGTCTTAGTTTTTTCACAAAAATAGCAAATCCAGCTCTTGTCATGTGGTCAGAAAATTGATAATACCCTAAAAGGGAAATCATGCCACCAGCCATCAAGACACCCTAGAAAAACACTAGAAATGACAATTTTTTTAAGTTAATAGGAAAGTTTTAGTAAATTATGTAGATCAGTCTTTACCTTCTTTTTCAGCCTATTGATTTAACTATGTCACTTTACATAAGATCAATTAACTTTTATTATAGATTATGTTACACCAGCGTTCAATTATGTGGTCAATTATCTTAATAAGACTTCAAAAGGAGGATTCTTGCTAATATAATTTATATACTACGACGGTGAATTAGATATAAATACATTAAAATGTAAACTCCTTAATGCACTTTTTGAATTGTTTATTGTGGTTTTTGGGGGAAGATTTATAGTATAAGATATATTGGTTGGTGCATTTTCATAGAGATCCAATTGAGTTGTGACAGTGAATTGCTAATCATTCCAGTTGTGCAACAATGATGGAAAAAGTGGACCATATACAGAGGACACAGTACTAAAGAAGATGGTTTTGCTTTTTCTAGGAATTCACAAGCAGTTTCTTCTATACCTCATGGAAAGATTTTTGTTTTGAAAATGATTCTTGTCTTGTTTTGTTTGGGTTTGCTGTTCTTGATGATGAAAAGTGGCTCACAGCCTCTCACTTCTCTCAATACCAATTTTGACTTTTTCCCAACATTTGCACTCCCCATGCAATGCAAGAGAGTGAAATCATATGGTTTTGGGTAGTTTTGTAACCATTGAAAGGGTCAAAAACAAATCATTCATCATCACTTCACACCCCATTGTAAAGATTTAAATATATATAAAATAAAAATAAAAACCTTTGTAGTAGAAGGTTTCAAGGAGACAAAGCAATGGGCAGCAAAAATCATATTGAATCATCTCAAATATATTGATTTTACCGTGCAGAATATGTGGGGTCGTGTTCGTATCAATAGTGTTATGTTGTGCCAATACAAACTATTTAATTATTGAGTTTTATGTCTATAAACGTATTGTATATGTGCCCAACCGTTTAGGGCAATCGATTTGCTAGCTCTATTGTGTACTGTCAACTATAATAATAATAGAATCATCAAACCCAATTGAACATTACAAATGAATTTATGCTTTCACTGTTGTTTTTTATACAACAAAGATTGAATAATTATCCTATAAGCTAATATAAAGAGAATCATAATTGGCACTATATACAGTACCAACAAGAAACCCCAGAGAGGATTTGGGTTCTAAATACATGAGATAATTATTCCAAGAGATTTGGATAGTGTATCATAATTTCTTGTTCTTTCTGAACAGTTCAAGATGAGAGCAGAGACTAACCGGGACATATTATGTGCGCAACCAGTCTCTTTCCCTCTTTCGTTCTCCTCTAAATGGTGCTAAGGTCCTCGTATTTTTTTTTCTCGTTCTCTCGTTATTATGGACCAGACTCCAACAACCAACCTGAAAGGTTGGCAACGAACAAAACCATAGCAGAGACGCTTGCTAAAGTCTCTCAAAGGACATTTGACTGATAGAGATCGGATCCTTTACCATGTACAAAAGAAGCCTCCACGCAAGGTTGCTGTCATTTTTGTCGTTTTTTACATCTTCTAAACTCATTCATATTTCAAAAGCCTGGCATGGCAAACTGGGTTGCAAAGACTTCAACGCGAGATCGCAATTCGATAATATCTCTATTACTCTGGAGACCCTTTAGGAAAGCCTTCTGCATCTTTCCATGTTCTCGCATAACCATACTGGCAATATGAGCAGCCCTGAGAAGAAAGTCTGCAATTGTGTCAAAGTCGGACTCCAGACAACCTCTTGACGTCATAGCAGGGGTACCTGAGAGAAATAACAAGAAAATTATCATAATTCATAACTGCCGAAAACATCCTTTAACGAGGTACTGATTACAAGGTCAAGAGACTAGTAAATTGGTATATAATGAGATCTTCACTTACCGATTCTTACTCCTCCAGGCGTAATGGTACCATTGTCGTCAAAAATAGCAATTTTATCCAGAGTAATGTGACACATCTAACAGACTTTCTCGTAATTCTTACCTATTAAATCATAAACAGAAAAGAAGAGAATGATCAGACTCAACTCCTGGTTAAATCCAAAAGCATGATAAGTAGGCAGTATAATCCAAACGTAATAATATCCATTAGAAATCATTCTCAGACTACATATAAATGCAGACATAGAGCAAATTGAAAAGATATGCTAAAAGCCACATATAATGTGACTGTTGTAGCTAAAAAGAATCCCTACATTGGCATATAACAGTTGCCTTGACAAAACTATGAGGCAAAAGGCGAAGGAGCATTCTCATTTCCATGGAGCAGCAAAATGCAATTACACTACTTACATAAAAATGAAGTGTAGACAACATGAAATCACGGATTCACTGAAGTGAATAAAATAATTAATATCAGGAACACTCCATGAAACCTAAACTTCACATTTTTGGCATTGATCAGGCATCTCAATTTCTCATGTCTTTTCACCGCAGCATTTCAATACTGAACCTAGGACCAAGTACCAGTACTAATTCTCGCAGCTCCCCTACAACAAGTTTCCTTCAAAACAGACACCTTAAAAGGCCAAGTTTCACACTTTCCCTCAGCTGTGATAGAGAAAGAAAGGCTTTACCAAGACCGTCCATCTCAATCGAACCTTGACTTCACATTGACATTTGTTTCTTTTACTCAAAAATTAATTTTAAGAATCAATACCTCAAATTTTTGTTAGAGATGTAACATTCTACTGCCATACCTTCCTAAAGACAACTTCAAGCATCTCTAGGAACTGACATTTCAGGGAGTAAAGTAAGATGTAAATATCATATCCATTGCAGAAACAACACCCTGACCACAATTTTCATCTCAGCTCTTAAAATCCTCTTAAAAACTTAAAGTGGACATTGATATCTATCTAACTTGATAATTAAGTTATTATTCAACAAAATAAATAAAAAGCTCCACGCATGACAGTACAATACCTGTTAACCCAAGGGGTCTTAGATCCCAGAGTATCAAATGGTTGTCAGAGCCTCCAGTTACTAGTCTGCATTTCCTTCTCAACAAAGCAGATGCTAAAGCCTGCGCATTTTTCTTCACTTGATGCATATACGCTTTGAACTCAGGAGTAGCCACTTGTTTTATAGATATGGCGAGTGCAGCAGTATGGCTATTATGGGGGCCTCCTTGCAATGATGGGAAAACTGCAAAATTTATCTTTTCCTCAAAGTCATAATTGTCACTTTCATCTCCTTGATTCAGAAGAATACCTCTTTTCCTTATTTTTTACCCTTCCTATAAAAAATTATACCTCCCCTAGGACCCGGAAGACTCTTATGAGTTGTTGAGGTAACGATGTCACAATAGTCAAATGGGTTGACACATTCCTGAAATAATGTCAATGAATTTGTCACTAGGAAAACTTCAGATAATCTTACACCTAAAATTCATTCACTTTCTTAATATCATAAAAAGCCTTCAAACTGTCCCAATGGATAAAAATATAATTTAATCATCAAGAAATTTTCAATGAGTATTGCAGTTTGCATTGGGCCCAAACACAATGAAAAAAGAAGAATGAATTGTTTGTTACAAATACTTGATAACCATTTTATCAAAGGCTGAGGAACAAGAGAATATCAGTGTAATAAAAGTTTAAAGAGATTACAACCAGTTATTTGAGTCTGTATTGTCTTAACAACCCACCAAAGTAAAGAACTCCCGCAAAAAGCCCAATATCAATCTAAAACTCAAGTTCAATTAGTTCAACACCCACAGTTTCAGCTAAACATACATACCAAATAAATCAACAGATAGCAAGTGCATGAGATATAGGCATATAAATTAGCAACCTAAGTCTATAATGCAGCACAGAAACAAAGACAAGGGATTGAAAACCAAGAAGAGCAAAGCAAGAATCAACATCGTGAGGTACAAAACTTAACACTTAAAAGGACAACTCGAGCACACCTTGGCAGCAACAAGACCACTAATTTGGGCCATGTCACACATTAACACTGAACCACACTTATCTGCAATCTGTCTAAACCTTGCATAATCCCATTCTCGAGGGTACGAGCTCTCACCACAAATTAGTATTTTTGGGCGAAAATCAAGTGCCCTTTCCTCAAGCTTATCGTAATCCATATACCCTGTTTGTGGGTTCACTTTATATGCTAAGCTCTCAAAGAAAATGGATGCTCCAGACACCTTCCTCCCACCGGGAGTATAGTAACCATGAATTGTGTTCCCTCCGGGAGGAG
>JAYMTA010001645.1:0-19190 GCA_036897625.1 Pelargonium cotyledonis
ATAAGCGACGGCCTAAAGGTGTATATATACAAGTAACCAATAGTGTTCAGGAAAGAGACTATTTCTCTTAACCCTAGCCTAGAGTTTTGGGCACCTTACCGCACCAAAGTGGTTTCTTACACCACCACCACCAAGGATGTGTCGAGTGGGTAACAGTCTTTTCTTGTTTATCATTTATTTTTCATGTGCAGTGGAAATTTGCATTTCTGTCTCTGGGTCGTCCAGAGTATCTTCAGGACACTGACATTGTGTCCAGTCGTTTTCAGGTCTCTCTCTCTCTCTGAAACGCTCTTACACACAGACACACAAGTATGCTTTGATTGTTTTGTCATGTTATGTGAGTCGCATCTTATTTTATCTTATGAATTTTTGTTGTACAGAGAAGAGATGTCTATGGTGCTTGGGAGCAGTATCTTGGGTTGGAACACTCTGACAATACTCCTAAGAGGTCATACACAGCTAATCAGGTATTTGATATGTGTTTTTGTGTGTAGCCTTTACATGAAGTAGGTCCAAGATCTGACATCCAGTGTGCATTATGCTTCAGCATGACCCACTCTATATGTACTCGTAAACGTATAATTTATATAATGCACCAGGCTCATAGCCAACTGTTATTTTTTTAATGAGAATGTTCTAAGCGGTATTGCAGTCTTGAAAACTGAGTCCTGTTGGGATATTCTTAGTTACAAGCAAATAAGCCAGAATCTTAGTGGCTCCTTTATTGAAGGATTGAGTTTGAGTGCTGATACTACATGCCAAAACCTAAAAACATAATCTTGAACTTAATATATGATTTCTGTTTTGCAGAATCGTCATGCGTTCGAGAAGCCTGTTAAAATCTACAATTAGGAGGAAGTGGATTTGTGTCTACCCCAATGTATTGGACGAGTTGGATATCTAATATCTTCTTTCCGAATGGCGTGTGGGGATGAATATCTCATATCTGTTGGGAAGTGCAGCAGCAAAAGCAAAAGCTCACCTTTTCTTATCACATCAGTTATTGTTGATTTTGGTAGATGTGTAATTCTTTCATAGAAAAAAAAAAATCGAGGGAAGGCGTTGGAGGGAAGACCTTGATCTTGGAATGCATTTTTATAGACATATATATCTCTCTCATTCGCACTTCCTCTCTCTTTCTCTAGCACACCCTCTCTCTCTCTCTATTTAGCACCCGTCTCTGGGGTGAGGTAGTTTGCGTTTGATATATAACCTAAATTGTAATTTTAGTACATAAGATTTTGGGGTGGGGGATGTATAGAGGAGGGTATAGGCGTGCATTCTAAAACTCTCTCCTTTTCTTATATCGTTATGTTTCACTCTGATTTTTGTTTGTACAAGAGAATGAGAGCTGTATAATCTTCTGTTTACCTTATTGAAATCTGGGCGATCATCCCGGATTTGTGAAAATGAAGGTATATTTGCTCTGATTTAGAATATTGTATGAATAGCATTGCTACAGCAATAACAACAGAGAAAGCGCAAGCTCACTTGTCTCTACCAATGTATAGTTGTCTTGGAGGCTTGAAGGAGAAAGTTTACATTCACTGAGCTGCCAATTTCGGATTTTATTTTTGGTTAATTGCAGATAGCTATCCTAATGCTTCCGCTGTCCCTTTAATCACATGTACATGGATAAGGATGATTTTAATCCGCTTAACCCTCAAGGTGGTCGGAAATTTATTTAAGGGTAATAGTTCCTAAATTGCTTTAGACCTCTAGGATTCATTCCTAGCAGTCGAAAATGAACATGTTATTGTTGCGTGGAAAAGATAAAAACAAGTGACTGACATCGGCGGTGGTAATGATGGCGACGGCTATGTAAATAACGACGATAACAAGGAGACTTGTATTTTTTAAGAGATGACGCAATGGTCAAAATAACATATATTTATTTGAGAGATTGTGAGTTCAAACCTCATTGTGTAGGGTAGAGTGAGGTTTAAAGAGAAGAGCTGCTCCTATAGAGCTCAACTAGTTAATTTTTTTTTTTTAAATAAAAAAACAAGGAGACTTATAAACTGTTCCGGTTTGACATACTGCCATAGAAGACATTAGTTACTCGAACTCGGGACTTTTAATTACGGATGCTACGATATTATGTACAGAACCATCGTAATTAAGAGATTAATGTATGTGAAAATCATCTTATAGTTCCGAAAAGTACAGGGTCTGGCACCAATTTACGCTTTTCCGTAGCCAAATTGAGTTTAGAATGTGGAGTTGCTGGCTCTGCCTGAGAATGTAGTAGTGCTTCCTGGTTATATTTACAGAATAATCCGTTATCCAAAATTGGTTGCTAAGCTGCAGGAAGATGGCGGTGGTCTCATGGTATCCGCCGTTTCTTTTTCCGGCGCCGCCGTCTCTCTTGGTCACGGCCATGACCGTTCTTACCATCGCATCCTTGGGAACCACCGCTTTATCAGAATTCAGAGGTAACCATATGCAATACTCCAAATTCTGCAACTTTAATCCTCACAAACCAAAGACCCAACTCCAGATTTCTAGCAGGATTGGCATGCTCATGGCCTACACTCCCGCTTTTCTCGCTGCTCTAGCTTCTTTTTGGGTTTTCCCAGAAACTGCTCTCAACAGGTTTCTGTTGCGCAGATCATCTCTCACTCTCCATTTCTTCAAGAGGGTCTTCGAGGTATACACATTTTTTAACCGTTGATTTATCACATACAATTTGTGCGAATATTGATTGATGCTGTGTATGTGAAAATTGATGGTGTTGTGCTTTTTCAATGAAACTACTGTCTATGTCCATTGGGTAGATCTTAAATTCTAGTAAATTTTGATATAATTTCCAAAAATCTAGTCTGGAATCTTGATTCCTGGTCTGAAAATTGGTATGGGGATTTTCATATTTGCTTCAACATGTTTTGCAGGCTCTATTCATACACAAATTTAGTGGCAAGGTGGTTGTTGATGATGCAATTCCTATCACTCTTAGTTATTTGATTTCAACTGTTTGCATGATTTATGCTCAGCACTTGACACTAGGATTTGAGGAACCTCCAATTGATTTGGTGAATCCCGGGGTTATGCTGTTCTTGGTCGGTATAAGTGGAAACCTGTACCACCATTACCATCTTTCCACTCTGAGGAAAGAGGGAGACAAAGAATATAAGGTACCGAAGGGTGGTCTATTTGGCCTTGTTGTATGCCCACCTTATCTGTTTGAGATTATATGTTTTCTCGGAATCTCTTTCATTTCTCAGACATTGTATGCTTGGTTCTTCACTGTTGGCACAATTCTCTATTTGGCCGGAAGAAGCTATGCCACTCGGAAATGGTACCATTCGAAATTTGAAGATTTCCCAAAGGGTGTCAGGGCTCTTGTTCCGTTTATTTTCTAGCTGTGAAAGTAGTACATGTAGCTCTTGCTATCTCGTATATACGGATAATGCTATTGCTGTTCTACATGGCTCTTCTTGTTCTATCTTATGCTTTTGTAGGTTCTTGTTTTGTTCGGGATTGGTGAAAAATGAAGTATATTGGTGATCATAATCTTGTTTAAGGTAAGATTCAATCATGATATCTCATATGATGGAAGAGACTAGTGGTCAGGAATGCTTAACAACTCTACTACAAATTGTAAGGATTTTTGTGGTTTTAGATGTTATCACTACTCACAAAATTGCTAGAATATTGAGAGAGTTCTTCAAATGGTGGGAGGTTAATCCTCACTCTTTATTAGTCTACCGTTTTAAGAAAGAACAAATCAAGTTGCCTACACGAACGCCATGGTTATGTTCTATAACTTGGCTTTGCTTCAGGTCTGTTTTTTTTTTCCTTTTGAATTAGTTACGTATGAACTATCAATAGTATTCTTCCAACAAGTTAGTTAATATTCTCTAAATTTATAAGAACATGTGATATATCACACTATCGTTTGTGTGATTGTCATTTTCTCCCTCAGGTAGAGGTGTCCAATAATATGCTTGGACAAGACCGATATAGATTGAGATTCAATGCTTGTTAGGGTCATCTACTTGCCCCATGTAGAGCAAAGTATAGACATTTAGCCTAAAACGTTGATTGGTTGTTGGAGCTGTCTGAACTTTTTAAATTATATAATGTTAGTGAATGAGTTGTCCGACCTATTTAATTAAATGAGTTGACGTATCAAAGTGATTTGACACAAACGTGACTTAATAAATAATTGGATCGAATAATTAGTTGGTACAAATAATAACAATGTTAAATATAATTCCACTAAAAAATGTGTGTGAAGTCACACTTTATTACTTAAATTGCCACATTGTTGACAATTTTTCTTGTTTATACTGGATATGGATGTGAAGATTAAATCAAACAACAAATTTGATTCGATATCTTGTTATTTTATGTATATAAATAGTCAACTTTTTAAACTATGAATCAAATAATCACTAGAGATTTTGTTGGAATATTTATTTGTTCACACTAATAAAAAAAACCAACAATCTCCCAAAATTGGGATAAGACCGAGAAATGCCCAATTGGCAAGAAGAGCCATCTATTTTGAAAATTAGAGCTTGTTTGGTGGCACTTAAGTCAACATGTAGTAAATAAGCTGAAGGAAAATAATTATCATTTGGATGAAAAGAGTAAAGTTTTAAAATATACATGTAAAAAAAATCAAATAATAGAGTGACACGTGGCGTTCGAGTGCTATACTGGGACTCATTATCAAGAACTGACATTTCGCTAATTTGAAATAAACTTCAAGGAGCTAAAGGACACGGCGGGTTCTACCATTTCACACCCATGTTTGAGACTCATCAAGGCAAGCGTGCAAGATAGAAGCTAAATTCCTCTTGAATGTTCAACTTGAGTAGAGCTGGAAAAATGGTATCCGACCCACCGGATACCCGAAACCTATAGGATCGGGTTTAGGTTGTGTACGTTACGAACTTTCAGGTCGAGTACACCCACAAAAGACAATGCATTTCATGCATAAAACTCAAAATCTGACTCTAACCCGACCAACCATACAATCCTATAGGGTCGGGGTTAGGGGTCTTCAACCCCACCCAACCCGAAATTTTACCACCTCTACTTAGGTGTTCGAAATGGATGTTAAACTTGAACGACCAACACGAGTTTTCAACATAATCAACAACATAGCCTTTAGCAACCAAACGAAGCCTTTAGCATTGTGGGTTCATAGAGGGTTGACTTTGACCTATGAATACACACACCTGGTACCGACCAAAAATGCCACGAAATGATTTGTACGAATTGGACACCTACAGTTGCGTACACACATCAAAACCCAAATCATTTGTAGTATTAACTAGAGCACAACCAGCTCCTTGTTCATCCAAACCCAAACCTAGAAAACGATACACAAAAATAATGGAAATGGCGTCTTCAATGTTGCAGCAATCGGTGTTCCCGCAGCCCGAATCTGTGTTCATCAAAGCGATGACTGTGCTTCATTTTGTGACCTTGGCTGTGATTGGTCTGCTGGAAGTTGGAGGCAAGCATCTCCAGTACTCCAAGTTCTGGAACCTGAATCCAGATCAGAAGCCTCTGCTGATCAAAAACAAGATCAGATTGTCCGGCAGGACCGGGATGGTTCTGCTCTATGCTCCGGCCTTTCTTGCCGGCGTTGCTTCTTTCTGGATCTTCCCATATGAGGGTCTCAGGTTTTTGCTCCTCAGGTCAACCATCACCCTCCATTTCTTCAAGAGGGTCTTTGAGGTATTGTTTCTTGTTTATGTATGTGGTGATCAATAGGTGAAAAGAAACAAAACCCATATGAATCAATTAGGGAATTGAGGGACCCATCAAGGAAAGGTCTTCCATTTCCCCATAATTTCTCTCAAACTTGATAGAATTTGGAGTCACTTAGGTAGTTGAGTAGGAGAGGAAGGAGCAGGCACAAAATAAATGGGTTCGGGCGGATCAAACATGCCCACAAATTCATTGACGTGAGCACGAGTGTTAGTTCATCACCTCGTTGGCATGACTGAGTCTCATGTTACTGCATATGGAGCTAATAAGGTGAAAGAGCATAACCAAAGTAGTGAAAACCTTACAAACATCTGATGTAGAATTTCAAGATTTAGTCTTCACAAGTGTATGTCCACTAGTTACTGTCTAGGTCTCAACCAGTTAAGGAAACATCATGTTGCAGTGTTAGTTTTCGAGTTTGGCCATTGACCCAAGTAGATAGACACAATCTTGGGTAAGAAAATCACTCCTAGAGATCACAATTTCAATTCAATTAGTGATGAAAGATCATAATGATCAGATGAATCTTGTAAGATCTATAGCCAAATCTGTGCTCTTGTTTTAATGGTAGTTTTGAAAATTGAATCAAATCTAAAGCTTTTTACCATGTTGTTGTTGCAGAGTCTATTCATCCACAAATACAGTAGCAGTATGGTTCTTGAAGATGCAATCATCATCACTTTGAGCTATTTGATTTCAGCTGTGACCATGATCTATGCTCAGCACGTAACACAAGGATTACCAGATCCAGCAATTGATTTGAAGTACCCTGGAGTTGTGGTGTTCTTGGTGGGCATAAGTGGAAACATGTACCACCATCACATCCTCTCCAATCTGAGGAAAAAAGATGGTGACAAAGAGTACAAGATACCAAAGGGTGGCTTGTTTGGTTTGGTGATCTGTCCTCATTACCTCTTTGAGATTCTGGGTTTTGTTGGGGTCTGTTTCATCTCTCAAACCTGGTATGCATGGTCATTCACTCTGGGCTCCACTATCTACTTGATGGGAAGGAGCTATGCCACTAGGAGATGGTACCTTTCCAAATTTGAAGATTTTCCCAAAGATGTCAAGGCTCTTTTCCCATTTGTCTTCTAGACGCCAAGACACTTGCTTTCTCTTAAGACCTCAAGTTCGAGTCTCGGCTGTTAAAAAGAAAATCAAACCCTGTATGTTTCTTGGTCATTTGATTAATGTTTTTATAAATGTCATACTTTTTTCCACTTGTTGTTTTCTTTTTATTGAGAAGGTTGCAATTCTTGTACTTCATGTTAACAAATTTATTTTATGGAGAATTTGACATTTTTGATGCATTACTTCACTGAAATGTGAAGTAATTATGTGAGCAATAAGTGAACCTACCATGGTATATTGGCTGTCAATTCAATATGGTAGACAGTATTATCAAGTCTCTTTGTCAAGAAAAGGCTATTCAATCCAATTATAGACTTTAGTGAACAAAAGAGAAATAAAAATTGAATTCATGTGATACAATAAATGTACACTTGTGGAGTGGGTTTTGGGATAAAAGCACAGAGATGGGGCGCGAGAGCCAAGAAGGGACGTTAGGGGTGATCCCAACCGATTTCATTTACACGAAGTCGTTCGATAACTTCTGATTCCGGGCCCGTTGCCTTCAGTCCTAGTCTTATTTAAACCATTTTATGGAAGTTTCCATATAGAAATGGAGTATTATTTGAATTATTTTATGGAACTTTAACGACTAAATCGACAATCATCTATATTTTATTACAAAGATACCCAGAAAGAAATGCATTTTCCTGGAATTTCCAATACGCATGACGACGATAAACAAACAAAGACGACCCATTCTCTCATGTCCGCCTATCAATTTTGAATCTTCTTCTTCTTCTTCTTCTTCGTGTTCGCATCAACCCCAAACACCCACTGCGTCACGTCAATCCACTACTTTTCTCAAAAATTGTGATTGCAATTTCGCTACTTACGCTCAGATTGCAGCTTTCCCGAGAAACAAACAAACAAACTATAAGTTCAGGTGGGCCTCTCACAATTTCTTTGATAAATCTCCTTAATTTACTATCACTCACTCGCATATCTGCAGAAATCATGGATCGGCTGGATGGTCCTGCTCGTCTCATGATAGTTTCCGATCTTGATCAGACAATGGTGGATCACGACGACTTAGAGAACCTCTCTCTTCTGAGGTTCAATTCGCTTTGGGAAGCTTATTACCGACACGATTCGCTGCTGGTGTACTCTACCGGACGGACATCTATTAAATTCAAACGCATGAGGGAGACGAAGCCGATGTTGACCCCAGATATCACCATAACCTCCGTGGGAACAGAGATTGCTTATGGTGAATTGATGGTTCCGGATGATGAGTGGATCCAGTATTTGAATCAGAAGTGGGACAGAAGCATAGTCACGGAGGAGACAGCCAAGTTTCCTGAGCTCATTCCTCAGGTGCGTGTAAGGTGTTTGATGAAATGCTAGTTGCTTGTTTCTTCAATTTTATGATGGCTTAAATGTTTTCCCTGTTTTGGTACTTCCATAGAATTAATGTCACTGTCTCAACTGTTTTTTTTTTTTCCTTCTTCTTTTTCTCTAAAGACTGATTGGATGAAAGGGTGATTTAAGGTCAAAACTTCAAACTTTGTTTACTGCATAATTCAAACAGAGTTCTATTCAAACAGTGAATAACAGTCCTTGGTTCTGCCACTAGAATCTCCCAGGTGTAAATTCAAAATTTGTCTGGTACTAGCCTTAATTTAAGGTTTAACATCAGAAAGAAAAAAAAAACTGTGAGGTGGATGACAAAAGTTACTAATCTTTCTTGATTAATTGTTGTGTGGGTGATTTTTGTTTCAGCAAGAAGCAAACCAAGGGCCTCACAAGGTCAGCTTTGATGCGGATAGAGATACAGCTTTGAAGATAATGAAGCCTCTCTCTGAAAATTTGAAGAAACGAGGGGTAAGTGTTGGAATATTGGTGATTTCATTGAACTTCCTTCTACTTGATTCACCATGTAATCTTGATTTGCTTTGCTGCTGGGTTCAGTTGGATGTGAAGATTGTTTATAGTAGTGGGATTGCGTTGGACATTCTACCACAAGGCGCCGGCAAAGGAGAGGCTCTTGCATATCTGCTAAGAAAGTTTAAGCTTGATGGGAAACTGCCTACCAATACTCTTGTTTGTGGCGACTCTGGAAATGATGCTGAACTATTCACTGTTCCTGATGTCTACGGCGTGATGGTTTGTGGTCTCATGAACACCCCGCAGTTCATTATTTTTTAATTTTCTCCCAAGTTGACATTGTGCTGGCAAGCATTGCTTATTTCTTGAATATGCAGGTTGGTAACGCACTGGATGAATTGTTGGAGTGGCATGCCCTAAATGCGAAGGACAATCCTAAAGTTATTCATGCAACCGAGAGAGGTGCAGGTGGGATCATACAAGCCATTGGAATGTTTGGTTTGGGTCCAAATGTATCTCCTAGAGATATTAAGGACTTTCTAAAATACAAAGTGGATATATTCAGTCCTGGTCATGAAGTTGTGAAACTCTATCTACTATATGAGAGATGGCGGCGTGCAGAGGTTGAGAAGTCTGAGCAGTATCTTCAACATCTCAAATCAATTTTTGTGAGTCTAATCTCTGTTATTTGAATATGCTTTTGTGTGTGTGTGTGTGTGTTCAAAGATGGGATAGACAAAGGGGGCTAGCCTTCCCCTTAACCTAACCCTCCCTACTGAGATGTTGGTTGGATTTTAGGTCTGGTACTTTGTACTTAAAAATGAGGTTCTGCTAACATTAGTTGGTCCTTTATGGTGAAGACTGACCACAACATTGAAACCCGTTATAGTGAAGCATTGACTCGACCATTTGGGTGGTGAATCACATTTCATAGACACACGCATACCATGGTATGTAATAATATTTAATGACCTATCATGTTAAAAATGGAATTGAGTGAACACACTGATGCCTTTATAATGTAAGAAGACAAGTTGGAGTATAGTTTGACATGATTTTACTGTAGTATAATCAGAAACTACAAATGTATTGAAGTTGTTTGGTTTAATGGTGAAATGAAAAATAGACTAATGGCCAAGTGATGTGAATTATAGCAATAAGACAGTTGAGTAATAAATTGTTACTAAATTGCATACTCTGCAATGATCCTGAACATGCGTACTTATTAGCATCCATATTTGGTTTATACTACTTGCAGTGGCCTGCTAAAGGCTTAGTTTTAGAAGGGTGATATTTAGGTTTTAGAGCTTAGACTGAAGTAGTTGATTTTGTGGATAGTATAATTAAGGACATTTCATTTTTGGAGAGCATTTAGTAAATTTCTTGCTTGCTGCTGTCATTCTTTGATCTGTTCTGGCCAATTATCCACAATTTTATTGCTAAATTTATTGTGTTCCCTTTTGAAGTATCCATCTGGTACTTTTGTCCACCCATCAGGTGTTCAGCATCCTATTCACCATTGCGTCAATGCAATGGGAAATTCTTATGGAGATAAGCAGGGAAAACAATATCAGGTCTGGGTGGATCGAGTTTCCTCAGCACAGATTAGTTTAGATGCATGGCTTGTGAAGTTTGATAAGTGGGAGTTTTGTGGTGAGACTCTTTATTCTATGATTGTGAATCTTATTTTATTACCTACTGTTTTTTTTTTTTAATCTCATTTGTTCCATTAATCTGTTCCAACCAGTTCATAAATGTTATGGACCCAGTTCCTATGTATAGTTTCTAGCACTGCCCATTCATAAATTTACTTCCATGGATTTCTTCTGAATTTCTGACACAATCTCTTATGTGTAGATGGCGAATGGCAATGCTGTCTGACAACAGTCTTGCTAAGTTCAAAGGTATTCATTTATTACTATTTCCTCTCCAGTTTACTACACAATTTCTGTATGAGAAAGATCTGAATCTTGTAATAATGTGTTCATATTTTGTTGTTGGCACCAGCAGTCTGAGGTACCAGATGGGATCACATGGATGCACATTCATCAGACATGGTTGGATGGTTCAGAAGCAAAAGACCAAACAACATGGCTTTTCTAGCTTAATTTCCTACAAGGTTAGCATATACTATTCCTTATTTCATGATAACATATATCCTTCAATTTGTTTCTTAATCATATCATATTATATTTTGGAAATGGCAATTTATTCATTCATCCCATTATGATTTCTAATTCTCTCTCTATCTATATGATCTCTCATCTGTTTAGACACTATGATATCATCATGGTTATAAGCTGACCAAACCTGAATATACTTGAGTTGAAATCTAACCAAAACCTGTTTTTTGTGATGGTAGAAAGCATTGTACCCTGAGTTCATCATACCATAACAAGAGGACACAGTGATCTCAGATGATCACTAGCATCTATGAAAGATTATGCACTACTGGAGGAGGCAGCTAATGTCAAAGCAAATAATTGGTAACAATCAAAAGCTGACCACAATAAGGGGATTATTTTATGTTCAGTCTGAAAAATTCAACCTGATCGCATGACATATACTCGCGATTAAGTATTGATCTCTGTAATATGCATACTTAATTCATATTTGTATTTACCAGAATTGCTTTTAAAAGAAATATATGATAATCAGGGTTCATGGAGTGTTCATATTTTCTGTGTTCAGTACTCAAACCTTCTGAATCATTCATTGCTAGTAGCATAACTGAGGTAGTGAGCCATCAAGATACTTCTTAAATTTTCTGAACCCACTGTGTATAAGGCAGACTTTTCTAGTGAAGTACCTAGTTGTGTCTAAGGTAATATTTATCTTCAGATTTGTCATCTTTTATGTCTGCTTATAGATAAGCTCACATGTCTCAGAAAGATAGACTTCTATTGCCAATGTAACTGTGCTGCATGGATGACATGTAGCAGAACAGAAAACAATCCAAGTGCAGGTTTTGAGGCTTGCGTGCCACGTGAAGGAGCCGAGAAGGCTACGTGTCATATTCTGTCATATTCTTGGAATGATGTGGGCACATACAACAAGTATACAAGTATCAGCACACATAAGGCCATTGATCAAGGAAGAGAACTGAGGAGTATTCAAGTAGTGCAAGTTTTCGGAGAAGCAAAGATTAGCAGAAACATGTCGGGGGCACAAGGAGCACAGCCTAAAGAGTCAGTGACAGCAACTGTATATAAGACGGTGCAAGGAGGAGAGAACCGGACCAGAACTGATTTGCGCTCGCAGGAGGATGTTGGTGGGATTCAGGTAGACAAGATAGAGGACAAGGTGGAGGATGCTGCTGGCAAAGGTGGCCCTGTGTTTGGTGCTGGCAAAGATGACAAGAAGCAGGACCTTGGTGTCACCGGCACCGGCTAGGAATAGAAAACTTAAGTTTTCTACATAACAGGATGTGGTTACTCGTATCATATGTTTGTACAACATTAGATGCAAGACCATGGACCAGATTTAGTTTTTGAATAAAAGACTACATTAGTATTGTCAAGAATAAATAAGTATCCAGGAAAAAATGGGCTCTGTACCTTGTTCTTTTGTATCTGCATAGCTGCTAATCAGCCTAAAAGCTCAGCTATTTGATATAATGCATGAAATAGAAATGATAACAGTGCCGATTCTATCAGTGGAAACACAATCTAGGGTTTGCTAAGGTTAAATTTAAATACCTGTGATGCACCAAGTGATAACTAGAGAAATCAAAATGATAGGAATGTACGCCGATGCACTGACTCCAGCAGCAGAGGATGGCCTACAGAAAACAACACCCGAAATATCCGCATAAGAAGCTAAAAACTGTCTTGCACATCACCCGAAATATCGACAGAATTTGAATGAACAAAATTGATTTACACCAAGGCTCACCCTCAGTATCCTACGCTATTTATCCAAAAAATGTAATGTTAGGCGATGTAAGGAAACTGAACGAAATCAAGCAGTCAAATGGAAGTATACCTTGCTACGAGGGTGGTCCCAACTGGCTTGGTCGTTAATCCATATCCAAATGGGAAGAGTGGGTCATAGTGTGAATCTCCTACATTCATTGGGAGTTGATCAACAGTCCTGAACCAAGTTCTCGCAAGCTTCCCACTAAATCCATGATCACCAAAAAGGACATCAGTCACGCCTAGGCCTTCAGTGCCTGGTAACCATGCTGCTACAAGAGCATCGATTGTGGAAACATATGGTTCAATCACAATCGGTCTTCCAGAGATAATGACGACAACACACTTGACAACCTGGCAGACATTGTTGATGACACTTGGGCCGGTATCAGTCATTGTAAGGTTCATGCTATCTCCCTCTGTCTCAGCATAAGGGTACTCACCAACAACAACAATGGCATATTCGAAGTTGCTGGACTTAACGAAGTCACGGTCAGGGATTTCGCTATATACAATTTCAGTGCTTGAATCAACTGTGGACTTTATGGCATCAAGGATGGTTGTACCTATCCATTGAAATTTTTTATTGTTATGCTAATGAGATTTTCTGAATCAACAATGCTCATAGAAATGTTTACGCTGACTAAGATAAGAAATGTATGCCCTGCCACACAATCAATACTTCAAAAGGAATTAAAAACATTTATACTTCCCTTGCAAGGCCCGTACTTTACTCGTTTTCTTCAACAAGTATTTGAACATTAGTGCCAATCTTAGAAATATCTCAATTGTACATAGGTATCCAAATGCTCATTTCCGCTTATTTCCACTATTTTCACTTTCCCACTTACTAGCAAAATATTTAGCCTAAAATCCTGCTCTTGAACAAAGTAAACTACGCAACATAAGTTGCACACACACACCATAAGCATGAGATTCAATATGCATGATTAGGAAATCATACCCCTTGTGTAGTTGTTGCCACTAAACCCTTGCCATGCTATGGTCCACCCTCCACATTGATAACCCAAATTGTCAGCATGCTTACCAGCAACCAGGATCTTCGGAGCCTTCTTTGGAAGGGGAAGCATAGGGTTGCTTGAATTTTTCCCATTTTTGAGCAACACAAGGGATTTCCTCACAGCTTCCCTTGCCAAGTCTCTGTGTGCCTGGTAATAACAGAAAATCCATCATAATCAACTGTAGCTAGTTTCTCCATTAGACAAGGAGACCAAACATTTAAAACTTTGAAGAGACGTGGATGAATTCTGGAAAGGCACTTTTTCAACTGGAAAGGCACTTTTTCAACTTGAAAGTATTTCAAGGATAACAGAAAATGCATACATAATGGAAATATTAGCAGGAGAGAAAGTTATCCCAACAATTTTGTACCAAAAGCAAACTAAGCCAATATCATATGGTGAAAGGACTATTTGACAAACTAACCTGGCTCCCAAGCTCATTGACTAGGCTGAAATCAGCCAAAGGGTTCTCAAAGAGACCCATGGTGAACTTGACAAGCAAAATCCTCTGTACAGCATCATTAATACGATCCATTGGGATGACCTTTCTCTTGATGAGATTTTTAAGATCATCAATGAACTCGATGTGTTTGTAGGGTATCATTACCTAACAAGCACATAGAACTCTCTGTTTTAATAACATTTACTAGTTATTTTTTGCATTCTTGTATGGATTAGCAGGGCAGGAACATAGTTCACTACTCCATCAGTCACTTACCATGTCAATACCAGCCTGAATCCCAGCTTGGACTGAGTATGTGTAGTTTGCGTGAGGTGGAGAGGTAATCCTGTCAATACCCTCCCAATCTGAGATAACAAAACCCTAAAGTACACCCAATAAAACAACTTCAGTTAGCACAAGGTACCAAGTCCATGTTGCATAGAGTGAATGCAATCATATTTTAAAACTAACTATCGTATATGCGTTTAATATACCTTTTTCACAAAGACAATTACATGAAAGGAATAGAAACTTTGCACAATGATGAGCTATAAAAGTGCAAATGCATAAGGTATAAGAAAAATCTCATGGTATGCAGCTGACTCTGAGCATGCTTGCCGTGGCTTATGAAAAAGTATTTTGACAAGTTTCAGTAACTAGCAGCCATCTGGAATAAGCATAGATGTTAAAATAAATAAATTTCCTCGACCTTAAACTTAAGGGTGTTCTTCAGGATACTTGTGATTAGGTTCTGATTGGCATGCATCTTCACCCCATTCCAGCTGGAGTAGGAAACCATGATTGTTGAGACACCCTTAACAATTGAATCAGAATAGGCAGGCATGTGGATGCTGGCCAAACCATGCCAGTCAATCACAGTATTGTTTTCATTGATCCCATTTGTTGTCCCTCCGTCACCAACAAAATGCTTTGCGCAAGCAGCAACCTTCTCCCTAACAGATAAAAGTGTTTACTTGGATGAAGAGATAATGTTCACTTAAGAAATAGGTGAGAAATAACACAAGTAAAGTCCAAGTGAGCATATACTAAAAAAAATAATGTACAAGAAACTGCTTTATTGAGATTTGGCAGAATCAGAATCAGAATTTGAAGTAATTGGTGTTATACATGAACAGTGTAGACAATATCGTCCTACTAATGACCCCATGATAGCATTATAGGCTTGCTACAAGTAAAATGTATCTGGAGAGAGAGGTGGAGAATGCTTGGTGAGGTGATTCAGTTTAAGCATGTTATAGCTTAATATTAATTGACCCATACAAGTAGGAAGGTACCAATATAAAAGAAGAAAATGCAAGCATACAAAGTTTTATAGATTCCATACTTTCCACCAACATATGGAACTCCTTTTCGAGCACCAGGAGGAATATCTCCTTGTAAGCCCGGTATAATCTCTGTCATTTCCTGTACAATTTTTTCATCCTCACTATAGCTTTCATAACACCGACCCCACCTTGGATCCCTACATACCTATGAAAAGGTTTCTGGTGAATAAGGGTCTTATAACAGACAGATAAAACTGAAACTCTTAAAACAGAATTAGAAAATTTGCTCTTGAAATTCATGAATCAGTTCATAATCTATCTTTTACCGCAATGCATGGAGCAAAGGCATAAGGAATCCCCGTAGCTCTAACTTCAAGAGCAGTTGCAGCACCAATCCTCTTCACCAAATCAGGATCCCTGTGTATCAAATTTTTTAAAGGTTTAAGAGATGGATGTACTTCGACGGGTTACATTTACAAACTCATGTTGAAATGTGTTAAGAATTGCAGAAAATCTAGCACCAACATGCAGTCTGTTAGTAATATAGCTCTGTTAACACTGAATCTAGCTGACCACGAGAACCAACAAACATAAGCAATCATCATATTCTGTAAAAAGACTAGATGGAATTCGTAATCAATCAGAGAGACCAACTGAACCATGCACTGATGCACATACAAATCAAAGGCCATCATCCAGTGGTGGCCCCACCAAGGCAATGTCTTGGAAGGGATGATCTACAACTGGTCATCTGGTCCTAGCCTTTAACATTTCCGTATTTCTTATATATATAAATTATTATTGGTATTGGCTAAACACCATTTGAAGTAGTACGATAAGAACAGCCACCATAATACATAAATAAAGATTATGACTTTACTTGCCTGGTAGCTCCAAGCCCGACATTGTGGGGAAATATTGTAGCATTAAAGACATTGTTGTGCCCATGGACAGCATCAATGCCGTAGATCATTGGGATTCCCAAACGCGTAGCCAAAGCCGCCTTCTGGAACTGATTTACCATATTAACCCAATCCTCGGCACTTGCCTGAAAAAGTGGTGTACTCCCACCACCACTCAGTACACTACCTACACAAAACCCTCCCATCATATCAAACAAAACCTCACCACATTCAGTCCATTCTATCTGCATTTATGAGTGAATAAGCTAGCAACCAATTTCAGATACCCATCTACCAGTTTGACATTCTTGTTCATATATGTACACAATGTATCAACTACTCATTATCAAATTTCAATTATCAATTATGCATTCATGCCACAAAACCACTACAGATTTAAACACCCAATGTATTAGCAAATAAGTTTCGTCTACGTACCAATGAAGTAACCCTTCATGGTCTCATCATCAGCAACACTGCGATCAATCTGAACCATCTGACCAATCTTCTCTTCTAGAGTCATCCGGCTCATGAGGTCCTTGATCCGCACAGCCACCGGTTTCTTCGGGTCCTTGTACTTTACATCCTCAGCTCCCACCATAGCCACCCACAGCCACAAAACCCCCACTAACCCAACTAAAACCCTAACCATCTTCACTCCTTGAACTGGCATTCAACTCTTGAAAAATCCCAAAAACACACAAAAAAAGCACTGAGTAGTATTCAACAAAATATCAAATTTCTTCGTTTGGCAGCTGAGAATTGCAGGAAAAATAGAAATTATAGCTCAGTCAAGTTTCAATTTTTTTCCCGCTAATGGGAACAACCGGAAGAAAATCAGTAAAAGAAATCCAAATAAATAATCACCGCAAACGCATCTACTTTCTAGAAGCTAATCTAATTTTGCAGGTGAAACAACAAAAATGACAAGGCACCAGGACATTTGAAACTTTCACTTTCTCTTTTTCCTGCCAACTTTCTTTTGTTTTCTCAGCAACCAATCAACCGAAAAGAAAAGAGAAATTTGCCCGATAAAGCAACACACGAAACTAATCAAAAAAGCAATCAATAATTAACAATGTTAAATGAATGAAGAGATGGAAAGAGCTTACAAAGCAAAGAAATGGAGAGCTGAAGCAGAAGAAGAAGCAGTGGTAGCTAAAGGAACAAAACAAAGGTTGGATTTTTCAGGTAGAGAAGACACGTGGCTATCATGTCTTTAGTCAGTTAGTTGTCGGTAATTATTGCATTAAATTATGGTCAAAGATTGATCCTTTAATTTATTTATATGCATCCAATTTAACCCATAATTATTGTTTAAAAATCATTTGTTTTTAAATTTTCACATGTCAACTTAAAATGATTTTTGATGTTAGTTTTTCTTAAGTAGTCTAACGTACAATTTAAGGTATCTTAAATAATTATTTTATTAATGTGACGGTTTGATGGTTTTAAACAACTCATGTGACTAGCACATGACCGACCATGATAGATTACGAGATATTGTTCGAAGCCTCTGAAGCTAATTTGACATTGTTGTTGTAAGGTTGGACCACATTCGGGTTAAAGAAGCCAAATTCCATGCTATCATTATAGGATGGGACTAGTTGTTTCAACATTTGGAGAGGCACAAATATGGCGTCCTTATTTTTTTAGTTTACATTTTAGTATAAATATGCGTGATTATTCTTCAGTTATGAGAGTAACATTTCAGAATGTGATCTCAATTTTAGATTACTTAGTGTTTGTTTGTTTAGTCTACTGTAAAACTTTATAAAACTTTAAGGAGTTGTAAGAAATGATGAAAACTTCAAGGAGATGTAAGGAGGTGCTCCAAAAAGTCGGTTATGTTTGGTAAATGTCTGACTGTAATAAGCTGTAAGGAGGGTGAATTGTAAAAGTTTGTTTGGTAAAAAATAATTGTAAGGAGGTAAAATATGAAACAGTCGACCATTTTTTTTTTGGTCGACCGTTATTGCATTAACTTTTTACTTGAAAGTCATTTTGGTAGGTACTTTTACCTGAAAGTCATATATGAAAACGGTAGACCATTTTTATTTTATGATCGACCATTATTGCATTAACTTTTTACCTGAAAGTCATACATTAAATTAAACGGTCGAGCATAAAACAAAATTGGTCTACCGTTTAGCTCATTAAAGAAGCTAATGTTCCCCACAGGAACTGTTTAGCTCCTTTTCTCATTTAATGAGCTTTTTACTGTTTCGCTCCTTAAAGGAGTTAAAATCAATTTTTTTACCAAACAAACTATATTTCATGTGTCACTAAATTTCTTTAAGTCAATCTCGTATAACACCCCACTTAAGAAGCAAGTAGAGTAAACAAATCAGGTCTTGGGGCTTGCCAAAGCACTCTTTGACTTGTGTCTCGTTTTGCAACCCATTATAATTGAAAGATACAACATCAATCAAATAACTTTTCTTACATTGATGGAACATTTTTCCTTTTGGAGCTATGACTCTATGAGCTATCAAATTCGTACTTAATCTATCTTTTTTAAGTACCTTTCTATTGTTCTCTTTTATTAATAAGAAAAAATTACACATATTTATCATATAAAATGTATCTTTTATACATATTTATTTTAAAATATAATTTGTAATTTATGGTTATCTTAAAGTATGTCATAAAATTTTTTATTCATTATTTTCGTCAAAGTTAACAGAATATTCCAAAAAATCAACCATGTGTCAAATGCATGACCATTTTTTTCAAAAATACCAAAATTACCCTTCACTGTACTATCCTTCATCAATTCATAGTTTCGCTGGAAACTACAAAATTTCGCCGGAAAATTTAAAGTTTCCGGCAAATATTTTTTGTACATTTTGTTCTTAAAAAGTTTTATCAATCTTTACAAAACTTAAAAAAAAAATTAACAAACTCCAAAAATTAACTTCTATCATTCAAAAATTTACATA
>JAYMTA010001646.1:0-19188 GCA_036897625.1 Pelargonium cotyledonis
GACGGAAAGTTTTGTGACATACTTTAGGGTATTCAAAAGTAACAAAACATACTTTAAGATAGATATGTGCAAAAGGTGCATACTTCAAGGTAAATACGTGTAATTTTCCTTACACTAGATATTCTTTGAAGTTCTAGAAGTTAAAAATATTCTGTTTTGTTGTTTGAAATAAGTCATTGACTTGGAGGGCAATCAAGAGCAGTGGGAGTGCAGCTGGAAAGAAGCTACAAATACAAATGCATAAATCAAATCAAATCAACTACTAATTTAATTCAACTTATTCACAGTCAAACTATATATATATCAACCCTAGCAGGTAATTGCTTCACAACTTAGAACATGTCCAAGGGCCCCCCCCCTTTCCATCACTAGCTTTTGTTCAATCCATATTTTCAAATCATTTCTATATTGATTATGGGAATATATTGAAAAAGAAAAAGATGCAAAGTTGTGTTTTCATTTTGGTTCATTTTTAGTTGGTTTTAAGAGGATCCTTGGATGATTTTGTACCCATATTATGGACATTTTTTTTTTATAGAAAATTGTGATGACTGATGATCTAAAGGTGAAATTTAATTATTTAAGCGATACTTTTATTAATAAACCAAAAAAAAAATGAATCAAAGAAGATAAAAGTATAAAATCAGCTGTGTCAGTGGGATGAGATTTTAGGATCAATTCTCACTCAACACATCCTTGATGGTGGTGGTGTAAGAGACCACTTTGATGCCAAAAGCTCTAAGATAGGGTTAAGAGAAATAGTTTATTTCATGAACACTATTAATTCTTGTAAATATTCTTTTTTAGATTGTTGTTTATAAAAATAAATAAATAAAACTATCCCAAAAATGAACTTCACCATTGAAGGTGAAATTTATTATATTAAAATGTTTAAATGTATTTTCATTTAAAATAATCCAAAACCATTTTAAACTACTATTTTCAAAATTTTGTACAATTGAGAAAGATTTGACTTAGTTCTCTGAGAATATTTTTTTACAATAAAATAACATATTTAAGTAGTGACTCACTTAGTAGATGTTAAATAATATATCCCAATTTGAAAAGCTTATGAATTTGAGTGAAATAGAACCGATGTACTTCTTTTTTTTGTTTTGTCAAAGTGGATACAATGTATTGTTGTCATCTTGTCCACGTGTTACGAAAGTGGAGATTGAAATTGTTTTAAGTGTCAAAGTTCAATAACGATGGTCAATGTACAGTGGCCAATCTCGACCTTAGGGTCTTGCACATGTGATCTACACGAGGTTAACACATTAAAGAACGGGGTATCTGAGTGTTTTTAGGACACCGCCTCAAGCGTGATAATCATATCTCAGTAAGAATATACAAAAGCTCTTGAAATTGTTTTAAGAGAAAAAAAGCTAGAGGGATAAAATGAAAATGAGAGAATAAAGACCTTCATCCTCTTAATATATGAGAAGATATTTATACTAATCTCAAACTTGTGTCAAGTGTCGACGTATGATTGAATGATAGTGAAGTAAGGTCCACCTATATGGCCAGAAGTTCTGACTTCCTGGCGCGCTGCTAGAACGATAATTCTCGTACATCTCTCGTGCGTTGATGCCCCTAGAGCCTCTACCACGTGGGTAGCGTCTTGGAACTTCAAGTCTTGTGAACTGGCTTTTCGGGCACAGCAGGCAAGCTGATGTGCTTTTGTACCACTCTTGTGCACAAGTGCATACGATGAAGACCCTAGAAACGTCTACCATACGGGTAGCATCCTAGGGTTTTCAAACCTTTGATATGTTGTTGAGACGGTTCGAAAAGATGGAGAGCTTCCAGAAGGAATTGAAGGGATACCTAGGGTAGCAAATATGTTCATTAGGTCTGGGCCTTCGAATACTTCGTCGGAGCAGAGAAATTGAGCTTTTGTGCCTCGGGGCAAACCGCAATCACGATAGAGTTGTGGCCCGTTGCTAGGATTATCCTCAACGTTGTCGCAACAGTGCCGATGCAAGTTCCTAGGATGGGCAACTTGTCATTTTATAATGAGCTGATTGGCTTGCCACACCAATTTGGCTTGTCATTCTCCTTAGCAGATTTGGCAAACTTGAAGTATGATCGACATGGTTAGCGTGTATTTTTGTTGACGTACCAACGGTCAATAGGCAGACTCTTCAAATGGATGAAGCGTGATACTCGGACACAATGGTCGCGTTGTCACTCATAAGGTTGACTTGTGATTCATTGTATAACATTGATAACTAAATCTACATAGTAATTAGTATTATTGGACTTATTAAAAAATTGGTATTATTGGACAATAGCTGATCGGAAGAGCACAAGCTCTACGACATCAAATATCCAATCAAATGCCCCACAGATACAATACACCCTCCGTCTTTGTTGGTCACGCCTGCACTCGAATAAGGTCCACTTTTCTATGATCTTTATCCATTATTGTACCAATAAATTAAGAATAAGAATTTACTCATAGATCAGGCTTTGCCTAATTGCTTTAGCACTCACATGTGAAGAAACTCTTTATTCACTTCCAAAAACAGGCTGCCATACGTACCTCCACTTTCTCATTATTACCCAAAATAGAAATGTATACCACTCTTCCTCAACTATTGTTACTTCTAACAATCGCTTAATGCTAATCGTTTTTTAACTGTTTTTTTTTTAAAAAACAATGAAACATCGTACTCGAATCATTAATGTTTCTCGCTTTCCAAAGAGAGCGTCACCGTAAACTTCACACTACAATATTCATCCTATATAGTTAACAAGAAGACTCGAACTTGAGATCTCAGAGGGGATTCAAAGTGTTTTAACCATTTGACTCAACATATCTTGATACAATGTTTTTAACTTGTTTGGTTTCATAATCAATTTCGATTTTTCTTTTTATTGAACAAGTATCTTCTCCAATAATTATTTTCCACATTTCATCAAACACCTAAAAGTCCAACTGCTCTGCTCCTGCACAATCCTCCACTCCCACTCTCACTCATGGTTGGTCTTGGTCTCTAGCTTCCTTTGCACCTCTCCTTTTCAAGCTACAAAATCTCAGTAACCTTATCTAATGAAATTTACTCTTCTGGGTATCCATTTTTACTATGTGAGCTAGGTAAGTCCCAATAATGCATGTCTTGCCACTTGGAATAAAATATCACCTCAATCTCACAATGTTTTGCTTTGAAAATTGGAATAAAAGATAACGGCTCAGTTAAAAAAAACACAACTACACCAATGGGTTGCGACTCAATTGGCAACGTAAACTGATATTGTGGAAAGGGTTCTCGGGAGAAGATGAGCTTCAATTGCGACGAAGTCCCGAACAGGATTAAACCTACAGGTTTACACCCGAGAAAACACAACTACAATGGCAAGATGAATTCTTTGAATGATCATGTACAAGTGGCTCTTGTGAAGCTTTTAATTTTATGTGTTATCCCAAAATATTATATGTTGCATGTCAATTTAATCTCTCTTTGTTGTGTCATTGTCTCTAGTGTTAAAATGGGATTGGTGTAAGCAATGCAATGAACCTCATATTTTCCACATTTAGTCTCCCAAATTAAAACACTATATATTTTGTCCAGTTAATCACGTTTCTTTGTGTGTGGAATGGAATCCACAAAAACAAGGAAAAAAGATGGAAGAAGAATCATTCATTTTCAAGAACAATATTGTTTTCTTCATTTTTGTTTTCTTGAGAGACTGTTCTTATTTATGTGTCTTCCCATGAAACTGTAGTTTATAGAGTGGGCCAATTAACAATAATAATCAGATAATCATAATATCTGACAGTGAAAATACATAGAATTTTCCAGGTTCAAGTCACAAAACAAAACAAAACCATCAATGAGTGGGTGTCCACACCACTCTCTTGAGGTCTAGTCTTTTAGCTGAGCTCAGGTTTTAGCTGGCCCACACCCATCTCATGAGAATTGCATCCATTTTTTTGCGTATAAAGCCAAGCTAGATCATGTGGAGAAACTCCAACTGGTCTAGCTTGAGCCTTTTTTGGTTGCTGCTTTGGACTTTGCTCTATAAATCTATGTTTCTTGATCATCTCATAGTTCTCGATCTAGTGGACACACAAAACCCAATTCTTTGTATACTCTCATACATGCAAGCTCACATGTACAGTTCTGGTCATGAAGAGGACAGTGCTGAGCTGAGAAGAGGTCCATGGACTCTTGAAGAAGACACCATGCTCTCACATTACATCGCTCACAATGGTGAGGGAAGATGGAACATGTTAGCCAAATGTGCAGGTACTAATTCAAAACACAAGTCACACCATTCTCTCGGTTTTCTTCTTTTTATCAGCATGCGTAACAACCAAGGTTCGAACCTGAACATCACGAGCAGCAAGCGTCTTAAGCCATTTGCTCCGATGATTGTTGTTTTCGTGGCTTTCTTTTACTGATTGTTTCTCTATCAGGATTGAAGAGAACTGGGAAGAGCTGCAGATTGAGGTGGCTGAATTACCTAAAACCCGACATTAAACGCGGGAACCTAACTCCCCAAGAACAGCTCTTGATCCTTGAACTCCATGCCAAGTGGGGTAATAGGTAGATATGTAAACTCTCATGCTAGGTTCTACAAAAGCTGTCCTTTTTTTTCAGATTTTTATGACTTTGCTAAGCTTAATTTGGCTGTAGGTGGTCGAAAATCGCGCAACATCTTCCCGGGAGAACAGACAATGAGATCAAGAACTATTGGAGGACAAGGGTACAGAGACAGGCAAGGCAGCTTAACATTGAATCTAACAGCACAAGATTCTTGGAAGCCATTAGGTGTTTCTGGGTGCCAAGGTTGCTGCAGAAGATGGAGCAATCTTCTTCTTCTTCTTCTCCATCTTCATCAACCTCATCAGCTACAACCACACCAGCCATGAATTCACAAAACTCTGTCTCTGCAATGGCAGGTCCTGCTCAGCATCTACCGCCACCATGTCCTCTGCCATTTCCTCCACCAAGCACACCCATATACAGTTTCATGGAAAGTTCAAGTTCTGCAAATTCTCTAAGTGTTGCTTCCTCAGAAACCTCACAGCAACCTGATATTTCAGAGCAACCACCAAGTCCTTTCCATGGTTTTGGCACTACTGTGTACAATGACACTCCAATTCTAAGTGACAGTTACTATGTGAACACCAGTAGCTTTGACATGGAAGGTCTAGACCTGGGTCCAATGGTAGAGCCAAATGACAATATTTCACAGTTGGAATGCCAGATATCGGGAGGCGATTGGGCGATGAACAACATGGGAGATGGTCTGTGGAACATGGATGAGATGTGGCAGCTGAGGGAGCTAGAGAATATGGGCATGTGAGTTACTACAACAGAGACACAGAGGATGAGTCAGGATATGAGATCAGTTGGAATTTTAAGACATCATCTGATATCTTATTAAGTTCTTATAATAGCTCAAGAATATATAGAGTAATGCCATATATTTTTGGTAAACTTGACTTTGGATAGTGAAATAGATAATGATAAGATAATATTTATGTTTTGATTCTGTACTTAAAAAGGCTGATTAGAGTTGAAATGCTCTTAATGCAGACAATGTATCTTTTCTTCATTGATTCTTCTTATCACACCATGTACTTGCCACTATAACTTCATGCTTGAACCCTACAATGGAAACAAATGGAACCTAAGTGTGTGTAGTCAATTCCAAGGAAATTGAGAGAAGTGACACCTCTAAAGATCAAAAGTTTGAAGCCTTAAGGCACTAGGTTATCATCATTATGACATTTGGGGAGAAAAATTTGAAGGACATGAAAGTTAAGATATATCGTCTTTTATCAATATTTATAGAATGACGGTGACGGATAATTTTATCATTTTACGGGTCAAACAAAGTAATTTGTATATATTTTTATTTTTTCATAAGATCAATCGTGCAAAGGTCGGACGGATGATATTTGACACTAACATGTGTTATTACCAAATCTAAGCTTGTAGCAGTACATTATATAAAAAAGTGAGGGAGTTAAGTAGAGAATATATGGAAGAGCAATTGTTAAGATTAGAGCACAAAAGTCAAAAGAGAGTAATGAGCATGACCCATTTGGTCCTTCCCCACTCAATAATTTGAATGGTCAGACTGAGACTGCCATTTGAACCCTACCGACCCACCCCATCTTGCCATTATAGGACTTCAAATCATCTCATGACCCTCTGTTACGATTACTATTACTATTAATATCTTATTTTCTTTGTTTTTTTCAATGAATCTAATTGATCAAACTATTTTCTATAAGCAACATGTCCAACAAAACATTGGAAGTAAAAGATAATTAAACTTTTGGAGAAAGTTAAGTCTACACAAGCACACTTATATTGGGATTTGAAAGTTATAAACTTATAATGATTGGGAAAAGAGAATTCAAGTTGGACAAGTAATCAATAAATCTTCAAAGCTCTTTGATTAGTCCTAAGCAGATTTTGAATAATATTGTTTAGTGATTACTGGTATCAAGGAAAAAAGAAGCTTTTGCTGCCTTTCTTGATCTGAAAACTTGTTTGAATGCAACTTCTTTTAGGAATGTTGGGCAAAGCCTATAGCTAGCTATGCTAGCAGTCTAGTTGGTCTAACGTGGCATGATTAGCGGGGAAAATGCGTGTTTATCAGCTAATGAAAGTGACAAATCAGTGGCCGTGTTGATAGAAATCAACCACGTAAGCAAACTCTGTTCTGTAGTCAGCTGTAACTGCAGCCTACATCTCCATGAAAACGAAGAACACTAACACGACTAGTCATGACTCATGACAGCAAAATGCAACCAATCATTGACAGAACACGTAGCATGTCTCAAACCTTTAAAACACCAAACTAATCATTCATTAGAGACTATAATTCACTCTACATGATTTAAGGAAACCAAACAAATGGCTGATCCTAAAGAGACACTAAATTTTTCAACAAAGTGAGGTAAGCTTTAACAAATTACGAGCATGGAACTTGGAAGTGAATTGTTGCTTAACAAGTGTACGCTAGGGAGGGATCTAGTGGTGTAGGTGTGAATAAAATGTCAAAAGAACAAACAGTTATAATCATCCAATCATGACAATATTCCATGAAATTACTACACGTGATGATAAATAGGTTCTCAACTCATACATATATATGAGGTCAGTCCACTATATTTTGATATCACATTCTGCAGATTTAGTAAGATGTTGTTGACGCAGAAAAATGGAAAATGCAAACAAATATGTAAGGGAATGAAGATCACTCACAGTTGGCGTCGATGGATTGTGGCAAAAAATGTTATCCTTAGAAAAGTCCACACCTCTCAGCATGTGACCAAAGCAATATACAGAGATGAGCTTTCATGTGATGTTGTGGAACCTAAAGCTTTCAGATAGAGATTGATACGCTCATCTTCTTCGGTTCCTTGCAAAAAATCTCCATCAAATCCAACCTTTCGCTGTCACACGTAAGCGTGAAGAGACTGAACTCTATCATTTCATGAAAACTACAAAACGTCAAAATCTATGACTCATGTACAGAAAACTTTTCAAAACATGGTGGAGCCTCTGAGCTGAAAGGCAAATATCACTCTTGCTAAGAGAACACAAATGACTACACATTATTGTGGCTCCTAGTTTTGGTTCTGAGATAAGGATAATAGTTCTTTCACCTTCAACTTGCAGTTTCTATAGCAGCATAAAAATGTAAAATAGAGCAAAATAAAAGGGACACAACTCAGTGGTTGAAGTTACCTGAAAGGAGTTGATATGATAAGTTGTTCATCAGAGCCTTCCATTGCTGAAGTACTTGAATCAGTTTCACAAACCTAATTCCTTCAAGCACACAAATGATGTAAAATTCAAGAAAGTGCAATTTCAAATCACACTCTTGTTGACATTACATGATACTTGTGCCTAATCTTTAGTGTTGTCCAGATGGTAATGCTGAAAGTGGCTTCAAACTCATATTATTCTCACCAATAAGCCAACAAGACTAGCCTCAAAAGAAACACTAGCGCAAGAGATAAGCCAAAAGTGCATTTGGGATTTACACTTGATGCAAAAAAACTAAAGCTATTATTCAATTCCATTTTCATTGGTGTTTGAACCAGAAACAATTTGACATGACTTATTGCAGAATATGAAAGTGGAAAATAAACTTCAATATCAGGGCAGTTCAGGAAACTTAAAATCACGACATGTTTATATTAAGGGACTGAAATAAACTCACTCAGCCTATCTGGTGTAGTGGCGTACGAATTTTCAAGACAATCGTACACCATTACATAATGGTATTCAATAAGGTACACTTTTCAACCACTAGCATGGTGGGTATGGATGAGACCTGAGAAATTAAGTGCATGAAGACTTGACATGACACTAAAATGGAACACATGCAAACCAAGCTTTCTAAGTCTGGAATGGCGGAAATAGTTGCAGATACTAGACAACATAACGCAATCATGTTACACGTTTAAACATACACTCGTTCGTACACTATCAAAGACTAAACATATATCTGGTTTATATATTATAGGTAAAAACAAACCAACTGAAAATTTTGCACAATTTTGAATGAGCAAAAGAGTACTACTTTTGGTACATCGTTTTTCTCGGATACCATGTACAAAACTAAGTTGCGTCTACTGAATGTCAAATGTAAAACTTAAAATAAAGTGGCATGTGATTGAAGGAAATTTTTATACAAAGTTCAAAACATGTTCTTTTTATGCTCCAGCTGCTTCACGCTACCTCCTAGGGCTAGGAACCTACTTCCCACCTTTACCATAGCTATCTCGCAGAGTGACCGTCCGATTGAATACAAGTTTTTCAGAAGTGAAGTCCTTGTCAACCACAAAATATCCTGAAATTATGAAACAAGCATAAAATTAGAGAATGGAAGACGAAATAGCCAAGTATCATAACTAACTGCCCAAATTCACTATGTGGGAACAGATGGGTGGGCCAGTGCAATCTCTCGAAACTCGACCAGCAATTGAAATTAGTGCATCACAGCACTTTTACTAACTGAGCCATTAAACTCAGAAGGAAAACACCACTATCCATAACTAAGCAAATATTATTGGCACAAAAATTGAAATGACTAATCACTAACGCGTGCTTATCTTTTTTCTCCTTCAACAAGAAAATGCATATAGAACTAGATCCCATAACTCTTTTCCAAATTCCAACATGTTCATCACTTCCTATATTTCAAAGCTAACCATGCAATTTCAAACTTATACACTTAATTAGTATTCTTTTTAACAACAATCAATAACTTGACAACCTCACAGAGAAAAATAACATCTACTGGTCTAGATGCTGTTTTAAGAATAAAATTACATAGTTAAAATACCAGTTTTGTGTTCCAATGAGTTACATAGAATGTGGACTTCAACTACCTAGGTTCGCAACATTTTTAATGGAGTATAAATATGATATGATTGGTGAAGGAACCGGTCATTTAGTGTACATTAATTCAAAATAAATACATGAATTATTATCCTCAACTAATTGTCAAAAGTCCAGTGAAAAGGGTAATATATGACTAGAACTCTAAACAATAATGCCCATTGCAAACTCCTAAAGTTAAAAAGATTAACATGAATTTAAAGTCTGTCAAAAAGGCTTAAGTCGCTGAACTTAATATACATTTGCATTAATGCTATGATAAGATACGGAGAAAGAGATGACAACTAAACAAATTATCCAATTAAGCAATTAAGATATCCAGTGTCAAGAACTCTATGAGAGTTGTGGAACCTACCAAGTCTTTCAAATTGAAAGCTCTCCCCCACTGCAGCATTTCGAAGTGCAGGCACAGCATATGCACCAGGCATTACCACTTTGGACTGTGGATTCAGATCGCCAAGCCAATCATCAAGTTCGCCAGGATTCTGATACAAACATTAGAGAGTACAAGAATATGTCTCAATTTCATAAAAGAGATATATGAAGAAACTCCCAACTCCAAATGTGAATAAATTGATGCCAACCTCGGACAGGAATAATCTGTCAAACAATCTGACTTCCACCATAAGTGGCTCAACTTCTGGTGAAGGTCTGGAAACCCAGTGAAGAACACCCTGTAAACAATAGACCAACAAAGCAACAATTTAATTTGGCAACCACCAACGAACATTAATATTATGGACTAAATTCTAGATTAAGAATGATAAAACCACCTTTGGTTTAGTCTTCTTCTCATGATCATACTCTGCTCGGACCTCAAGAACAGTTTCATTATCATCAGCCAGGATAACTTCTGTGCATTTTATAGGGAATGCATATCTGTGAACAAGAAAAAGGATCTCAGTGTATTTTTGCTTGAAGTTAGAAGAAGGATCTTGGTATAATTTCATATCAGCAAAAATCATTGGTTTATAAATTTTTTAATGTATTCATACCTGAGTAGAACAGATTTCCCAGGTGCAAGTCCATAGTAATCTTTAGAATCTTTCATCCTGAAATCAGTGTGCTCAATGTATACAACATTTGAAAATGGGACCTGAGGTGATTAATATAAAGTAAACAATTAGAAGAGAAAACATCAAAGACCTGAGAACCAAATTTCTATTGAAGCTGAAGAGACCATGGCCATACCAAGTCCAAGTTGAAGTTCAAAATTGGTATTACTTGAAAAAAAAAATCATAAATATATCAAAAGGAGATGCCATGAAGTATAGAGCTCAGATAAGTTACAAATAAATAATAAAAAAAATTAAAAAAAAAAAAAAAAAAAAGTAACAGACAGTAGACTCATTAAGAACTTTGGATGCATTACACTATTAAGATCCACAGTACCCCTAGGAATGTATGCAATAACAACTTCCTTAACCATTTATGACTTCAGAACTCACATGTTTGATGGTAGAAGTCTGTAAACATAGAGAAAGCTGGCCAATAGCAGCAAAAAATCAGCTGCGGCTGAGATGAAAGATCTTCCACAGAGGAAAAACCAGTAAAACAGCATAGCAAGAGCAAGGAAGTAAGTAAAAGTTTTTTTCTCTTCTCTCCAAAGCAAAATGTCCGCAACTGCATTAAAATACGTCAAGGTCATTCTAGGGAAAAACAATTATCCAATTATGTTTTATGATGCAGAAATGAATTGACTATTTGAACAAAGAACAATGGAAAGCATTTGTTTGAAACCTGCATTTTTTACCATCTAATAATGCACCAACATTTCACTTCATCTAAATGTTCCATTTAATGGATGCAATATTATGCTGCCACAAACCACAATACCCTTTACATAACCATTTAAGGGCAAAATGAACTGAAACATTAACATCCTTCCCATGATAAACCGTTAGAAATAATCAAATGCAGCATCATGGAATTAGCTTCTGCCAAACTCATCAATAAAGATGAGAAGGCAATCAATAAGATCGAGCTAGCTGATCCAAAGAAACTCAGCAAGGATTCTTTTACCCGTGGCAACCCTTGTATATCCCTTTCAATAGGTGCAAGCCTAATTTTAAATGATAAAATAAGGCCAAGTAGATTATTATATGCTTGTGCAAGAATGACTGTTCACAAGAAAAACCCTCATCACATAAACTCCACTATACACATTGTATAAGTGTAAACATTGCTGAGACTAAAACAAAGTTCAAACCTTTTCCACCACCAAGAATTTTCTCCGCCTTTGATTGTTCGGTAAAAACGACATATCTGTTGAAAGGTGAGTCATTGGCTAAATGAGAGAATGATTCAACTGTCAACATCACACCTTCCTGCATGTTCAGAAGTTATACCTTAAAATTTTCCATGTTGTAAATTGAGGTATAGAATCAAGATCAAACACAATTTCTGTAACTAACTCTATAATGGAGCATAAACTTGCTCTACATGGACTTCTGATCCAACTTCTATGGTGTCAAATTTATTGGACCAGACATCATCATAAACTTTCTAGTTGCCCAAGATAGCTTTTGAAAAAAAATCAAGGTATTCTCTTAACTATTAAAATTAATAAGTGAATACCTGAGAATGACTACTTCGTTTGACCCATTCAATGGTGGGAGCTGAAGTATACAAGTATATTGGAAGTGAACTAAAAAAAATATAAAGGAACTAAGAGTACCAGAAATGGCAATGAGGGTTGTATGGGTCAAAATTTCGAGAATGTCAAAGAATGCAATAGTGCAAACAACAGGTGGCGTATTTTAACATACGCAAGCATGACTGAATAACCACCCCTACCCCCTCTCCCCCGCCAGAGAAGCAAAACATAAAAAGAAAGAAAAGGAACAACTTACTTTCAGAGAGACAACTGGTGAGTATCCCAGATGTGTCTGAGCGGCAGTGCAGTCAAAAGTTCTAGTGCGTGTGGCTAGTTGAAATATGTAAGGATCTGATAAAGAACGTTTAAGTTTTATGATGCCTAACTTTTCTTGCGTCCACCTTGTAACCAAGAGAAAAGACCGCACCATCCTGGCTGGGACCTTTATTGATGGTCTGCATTCAAGAGTCAGTTGCACAGTAATTATGTAGATCAACAGAAAAGAAATTATTAAGCACTGAAAATCAAACGCTACAAGGCTTTGTTGTTGATGCAGTACCAATGTGTCAGCTTGACAAAAACAAAAGATAATATACACCAAGGAAGTTACAAATAAAAAAGGATCACGTGCGGATTAAACATAAATTATGAGGCTGGTGATGGAATGGAGAAAATGGTATTGACAGTTGACTTTTGACCAAAAAGAAATAAAATAAATCAGAAAAGAAAAAAGAACTGCACTATCTCACCCCAAAAATTTAATCACTAAAATAACAAAAAAATCAGTTGATGGATGTCTTATATATGAGAAATGTTAATGCCAAATGAAAATGCTTACGTTACCTCTGATATCCCATTTCTTTCTGTACAAGAGACACAAACTCCCAAAACTTCAGCGGCTCAAGATTAGTGATAAAAAAAGCCTACAAAAGAATTACACATCTTTTTATGTGTGAATCTACATGGATATGCACACACAGAGACATGTATACCTAATCATTGGGCATGGCCAGACCAATTCAAAACAGAGTTATCTAAACCAGAACTCACCCAGCAATCAGGTACCATGATGCTATGTAAAAAAAATATTTAAGAGTTTGGAAATACCTTTCCAGCAACAGTTATCACCCGAGAAACTAGAGCTTCCTCTGCACAGATATGTGCATGGGCAACATTATCAACGTAAGTGAAGTCAGACATATTTTGACCACTTCCTACAATATACTGGAAAAAAAATAATTTCACATAAAACTATCCCATGAACTACACAGCCAAAATGAAAGAATGCTGATATTGAACCTATTTGATAACAGGCAGTCTAGCTCATAAATTGGCTTTGTGACAACTCAATAAGAGATCTGAGTAGATTAGTTTAAACAGAATGGCTTAAAGCAAAATGTGAGATACAGATATAAGAGATAATGCAATTGAAAAGGAGTTCTCTGAGGTATAACTATAAAAACGACAATGCATGAATTTTTCTTTTGTCCGTAGATATAGAGATCAATAACTCCTGCACAATATATCAATGTTTCCAATATGTATGTAGAAATAAACATAACCATATAGATTGAGCGCACAGATATATCAAACCTTTGCCCAACCAGATTTTGCTTTATTCACTATAACTGGCATAAGGTCTGTGTCTCCGGGTCCAAAGACATTGCTAGGACGAAGTGCACATGTTAAAAGGCCATCAATGTTGTTAGCAAACAGGACAAGTGCTTCTGCTTGAGCCTTAAGGTCACTCAACCTGTCCTCAAACTGTATTATGGTAGTGGTAGACACATCAGATACAATAGAGCTCGCCTAAGTAGAATTATAGAATAATGTTCAATTAAGAACATGAAAGTGGACTGGATAACAGACATACCTTCCAAGGGCAATGCAAGGACTCATTACCATTGCGTATGTCAGACGAACCGTCAAAAACTACATCAGCTGAGCTATTGTATATCAACCGTTTAACTTTGCACTCCCGGCAAGCAGTGATGACATTCTTTGCCCCTGAAGCAAGAGAAGTAATGCTAGCAATCTTAAATCTGGAATCCTTTCAATATTGCTCCAAATGTTATCTTACTATGTTAAATGGCCCTCACCTTGAACAATAATCATGTAGCAATGATAGAAGTCATGTTCTTCTAAACTGGCATCTGTATAAAAAACGACTGAAGAGCCTTCGACAGCTGCAAAAGTTATGTTATATGAGAAGTAAATTTCTCAAGCTGAGTATTCAAGTGAAAAACAAGGTAATCCAAAGAGTTGCACCCGAGAAAATCAGATGGCAACTAAAAGCTAAGGAACCATATGGTAACTACTATTATTACCCAGCAAAATAAAAATCTACAACCAAAGGCACATAGCAATACAAAATTTAAAGGAAACATCAGAGTCATCACTCAAAATAGAAAAGTTTTTGCTTTTGCACCTGGTGGTTCCACGAGTTCATCCAAATGCCACAATTTAGATTAGAAGCCATAACATAAATTAATTCCACATAGTGAACTCCAAAACAAATGGAATAAATGCACAGTTATTCATGTATTAATGTCGTGAGAATATATATTGTTGGCAAATCAAATAAAATATTATAGCTTAATATGGCTGTAATTAGGACTTATTTCCTTTTGTACACTAAGTCCTCAAGTATAAATTGGTTGTATGTAAAGTGAATAATATAATACAATATTCTTCTTTTCAAAGCTAACATGGTATCAAAGCCTACAGAATAAAAGTCTGGTCTGGCAGCAATTGAGGTTTGTTCTAAGAACACGGTCTCATTCCAATAGCTCTCCAAAATCTGACAATGAATCAAGGGATAGAGAGCTCCAACCAGTCGCCTCCAAGACATGCCATTGAATTCCCCACCCGCTTACAAATGGACATGCCTGCAGTGGCACACGCGTGGAATAAAAATATATACACGTGAAGAGGAGAGCCAATTTAAAATCCCTATGATAGTGCCTTTGTCGAGCCCACCGATAAAAGAAAAAATGTGAGGCTCGCACGTGAGGGGGAGTGTTAGAGTGATGATTAATATAAGAAAAAGTGATAATAGGTGCAAGTGAAACCCTATTAATAAGGTTGACCTTTTAGCAGTGGAAGCTCAATTCAATGTATGTAGCCTAACTATTATAGTTTAACAAGGTAACAAAGTTGGTTTTGATTTGGGCCCATTGTCTCCCCTTGTGGTCTCCGGCCTGCTTGCAAATGGACATGCATGCAAACCCATATGTGGAAGAATGTGAAGACCGTCACCACTTGGTATACTAGTTAGACCATCCACCTATTAGCTTACCCTTTTGGGTTGAAGTAAAATTTCAATATAAAGTGAAAAGGTTGCACGTAATGGTGCAAGTCAAACCTACTAACAAGATTAACCTTTTATTAGTGGAAGCTCAAGTCATTATGTGTAGCCTAATTATAAAAATTTAACATGGTATCAGAGCCAATTTCGTTTGGGCCTAATGACCAGTCTGCTTTACCTCTCGATTTAAATCCACCTATCCACGTACAGGCCAGGGTCCATGCCTATTTTATTTATTTGGCTTGCACGTGAAGGAGAGTTTTTGGTGATGTTCTCGACTTAAGTTCACATATCCACGTGCAGGCCTAGGCTCATGCCTATCTCTCTTATACGGCATGCATGTGAGGGGGAGTGTTAAGTGATCCCACATAAGTAAAATATAAAGTGAAAATGCTACATATAATGGTTCAAGTGAAACAGTACTAACAAGGTTGACTTTTAGCAACAGAAGTCAAAACAATTATATGTAGCCCAATTATTGAAATTCAACAATGGATAAATGGAATGTCTTAAGGCTCATTTGGTTACCAGAGGCTACACTCGAATACTTAGGCTTCACTAATGTGACCTTCTCTCCAGTGGCCAAACTTGACTTTATTGTCTCTTTATTGCAATTGTGAATATGCGACATACGCCTTTTTGTCAACTTGACATCTAAAATATCTTCCTACAAGGCTGATTTCATGAGGAAATCTATTTGGAGAACCCTCGAAGCTTTGTTGCACAAGGGGAATCTGAGTTGGTACGCAAACTTTTGCTTTCTTTTTATGGCCTTAAGTAGTCACCTCATGCCTAATTTGAGATGAAACGAAGTGAGGGTGATCGTTTTGTATTCTATCACCACACATCATAATGGAAATGTATACATCTTGTGGTGTATGTGGATGATATTGTTATCACAGGGATAACCATGATGATGGCATCTGTCAGTCGAAAGAACATCTAGTCATTTATTCAATCACTTTCGGATCAAAGATTTAGGAAAACTTAAGTATTTTTCTTGGTATTAAGGTTGGCCAATTAGGCTTTAGTAATGTCATCTCCCAGCGTAAGTATTGGATATTCTTGAAGATACTAATGTTAGATTGTCGATTTATCGATACTCTTATAGATTTGATGTTCAATTTCTACTAAGACAAGGGGAGCCATTAGAAAGTCATGGAAGATATCACATGCTAGCTGGGAAATTAAGTTCCCTTACGGTGAGTGTTGTAAGTCAGTTTCTCCAACTTCATGTGACAGTATAATCACTCGATTAGACATTACATTTGCAATGAGTGTTGTAAGTCAGTTTCTAGGGTGCCTCCTCACAAAGGGGGTCGCAGTGACCATACCCGGACGACTGTTTACCATCCAGTCTCGATACGTCAGTCATTGGGGTGCAATGGTGCGTATTCTAAAACAGATTAAAAAAGACTCAAGGCCAAGGGTTGTTGTATGAAGATAAGAAAATATATATTAAAGTGTAGGGTACTCATATTAGATTGGGCAGGCGCAGGTTTCCCTTTAAATAGATGTTTCACGTCAAGCTATTGTATAATGATGGGTAGAAATTTAGTTTCTTGGAAAAGTCAAAAACAAAATGTTGTTGCCAAATCCAATGTTGAAGCCGAATATCAAGCTATGCCTTCGACAATGTAAGAACTTATATAAATGAAGAAACTAGTTCAACAACTGAAGTTTGTGGAGGTTACTCTGATGAAGTTGATATTTCACAACCAAGCAGCCTTACATATCGCGTCCAATCCACTGTTTCATGAGAGGACTAAGCATAGAGAAATTGATTGCCACTTATCAAGGAAAAGATTATGTCAGGGTGTATTGCTATTAGTTTCATCAATTCCAAGAACCAATTGGTAGACATTTTTACAAAATTACTCTGAGTCTGAGGACCTCACATAAACTACATTTGTAACAAGTTTGGCGCATATAATATATATGCTCCAGGGAGTGTTAGAATATATGTTGTAGACAAATCGAGTCAAACATTATAGCTGAATATTAGGGATTTGACAAAGCTGTAATTAGGAGTTATTTCCTTTTGTAGAATAGGTCCACCTGTGTAAATTGGTTGTATGTAAAGTGAATAATATACTGCAGTATTCTTCTTTTCAAAGCTTACAAATGCCATTGGAGCTTTCTTGTTCATGTATGTCCTTGACATTTTGTCACCACATGATGGCAAAGTTCAAAACAAAAGAATCCAGGATGATCTGCCATATTTGAGGGCTAGCTCTATATTGTTAAAGATTACATTGGGAAATGAATATATTCATTTTTGTACTCTGCATTTTTCAGCAGTCAATCTATAGATATTCCATATCAGATACTTCTAATTGCTGGAAATTGGAGATTTAGGAAAAGATAGGCCATGCTATAGCAAACATGTCACCAATATTCATAATTCCTAATGAAAGGAAGTGCAGCTGCTACCTGCATGGCTGCATTGCTCTTGGTAACTTATTTGACAATGACAATCCAATTAACCAATGCATCTCTTATTCTTATTGTCTAACTAATCATAAAGAACTGTATCTCACTCAAAATAGTAGTTTAAGTTTTATGAAGAATAAATCCTAAGATTTTCTTTTCACATGTTTGGCAAGAAAGAAAGTCTTTTCTCTCTCTGACAGTTTCTCAGCAACCAAACACTATTGAAAGAGCCCATCTTAATTCTTACGCACAAATTCATCCTTAATACATTCAACACCTGTATGAGGCTAAGTTGAGCCAAATCCTTTAATTGTTCCCCATAAAATTCACAAACCCAAACCCTTAACTTCGGTTTGCATCGTTTTCATCATCAAACGGACAAAAAACACAATTACGCGTAGCTGCCAAACAACAACTAAGAAAAACGAAAATCGAAACTCATAACTCAAATCTCAATCCTTTTCCGGAGGTGAAAATCCAACACAAACACCAATATAGATACGCGAAAAATTGAAATTGAGGGGAAAGGAGGTGAAAATTACCTTGGGTGATTTGCGATTTGTGGCGGACGTCGACGTGAACATAGGAGGCGCGACCGGAGGAGAGGGCCTGGTAGAGGAGTGAGTCGTGCTCCATGGGATCGAGCTGGAGTGAGTGAGAGGAATCAGCGACTCGAACGATCCAATTGCTGAGTTGGAGGAGCTTCAAGACAAGAGATCTACCAACAAGGCCACGCCCACCCAGAACCACGCAGGTTCTGGCGTTACCGTCGATCGCCATTGTCGGTCTTCTTCTACTTCTCTGGAATCAATCAATCGATCGATCAACAGAAAATGTTTCGATCAATAGCTCTGCTCTCTACTTGGCGCGGAATTTATGTACGTATTGTTTTCTGGTGGGGTCCACAAATCAATTTGTTTTCAATTCTTTTTTTATTATTTGATCATATACGATACGAAATTATTCACTCAAAATAATTGTTTTTCCTAATTTATATAAACAGAAAAAAATGATAATTAAAGTAAAATTTTCGTAATAATCTTTAGGAAAAATTACACGTAATTTCTTTCTTAAATAAACTTATTACACATACCTCTCCTAAAGATCGTGATGTTACTTTTATCAGTCCTAAAAATGTCATTTAACGTGTAATTCGCTTTTTTTTGTCAAAGTGAATGAAATATTTTAAATTTTAAGTCGTGTACCCTGCACATGACCACTATATTTTTTGAAATTTTAAAAATACCCTTCATTCTATTATCCTTCTTCATTAAGAACATGTTCATTACGTTCCTTTAAAAAATTCATAGTTTAGCCGGAAATTTTATAGCATTGCCAAAAAATTCATAGTTTCACTGAAAAATTCATAGTTTTGTCGGAAAATTTATATTTTCGCCGGCAAATTCATAATATTGCCGGAAACTTCAAAGCTTTCTGGAGAGAATTGTTCAAAAAAAAAAAAACAAATCAAA
>JAYMTA010001647.1:0-19185 GCA_036897625.1 Pelargonium cotyledonis
ACCTTGCTGCAACTTGAATAAGTTCCTTCTTGGGTTATCAAACTCAGAGGGTCCAAATTAATCAATTAGAGCCCTCGAGAACCCTCTCCAATCAAAAAAGTGATTCATCTTCCTAGAGCTTTGAAACCAATTAATCAGAGAACCTTCCATGTTTGCTTCAACCAAAATTAATTTGCTCCACTCCTGAGTTCTATAAATCAAATAGTATGCTTCAGCTCGAGCAAGCCACTCGATGGGGTCCTGGCCAGTAAACTTTGGGAAGTACACTGCATTCTTATCAGTAAAACCATTTGGGATCTGCATCTGACTGAATTCCTGAGAAATTGAAGCAGATGGAGTCACTTCTGCTGAGATCTCTAGTTGCTTTTGTTTCAGATTTGCAGTCATAGATGCCAAGATCTGATCCAATTTCGCCTCCATACCAAGTTGTTGTTGCTTGATCTCTGTGATTTCTCCAAGTACATGTTCTTGTCCGAGCCCCAAAGCTTTGATACGATCTCCATGATTCGGTGGATTCCCCATGGCAAGAGGACAATGAAAGCACCAAATGGAATGACCAAAAATAACAGAGAAATTAACTATCGGAAATAGAAATCAATACAGCTCAGAAATTGTAAAGCCTCAGCTCAACGAGCACACATGGCAGTTCCATTTACTATGAGTAAACCAATACTAACCAGCTAACACTGGAAATTGGTTACAAGTTCTGGGAATAGAAAATGCAGGAAGCTGATAGAAGAAAGTACAGAGGAAGGAGAAAACGCTACACAAAATCCACAACCCTCTCTCTTTCATCATTCCATTATATAGTCGTTCCACTTGGGGGGTGGAGCACGAGCCCTGGTAGCACGACACAGGGAATCACTGGGTTGTTCTCCTTCTTCTAACTGGTTCAGTGGTTCTGCAACTGAATCAAGCTCTGCACCATCGTGCTGAGCTTTCTTTTCTCCCACGTCAACAAAGCCTCCTCCATCGAACGCTGAAACGATGTCGTTCAGCTCTTCCTCATTTAAGTTGTCCTCAGCGACGTCGTTTCGAGGCTCCTTCTTCTTCATTTGATCTGGCAACGGCTATATTGACCTTAACAACCATTCCATCGTCTCCTTCATGTCCCCCGGAAGTCTTTCTCTCAAGCCTCCCTGACTTGGAGCTTGAGGTTTGTTCAGGTTTGGAGCTTAAGGTCTGAAGCTCGTTGGAGTCACTTTGCTTATATCTGGATGAGAGGTATGTTCATTTTCGCCACCGAGCACTAGCGATGGCGGACGATGGTTGACGTGAACCCAGCTCCTGCACCGCACCACCTTCGGCCACGCACCGCGACAACTACGGTGATAACTCCAGCAACGCATGATGATGACGGGATAGTCCAGATCTCCACCGACGACCGTCTGATCCACCCTCTGCTCTTCGCCACTGTTGTCTCCACCACGTAGATATGCTCAGTCCACTCACATTCTGTCGTCTCCATTTCCGGCGAGATTAGTGCTCTCGGTTTGACGAGCACATATGCTTGTTTATTAGTAGATGTTTATTTTGTTGTTAATTTTCTGTGGTTTTATTTGTTCATTAGTAGATGTTTTTAGTTAATTTTGTGTTGATTATTAGGAATGCTAAAATTTTGTGATTCAATGTTTGTTTGATTTTGTTTACGTACATAGATATCGGCGACCAGAATCTTCATATGGTCGCTGAAAAATTCATATGATCGCCATAATAGATTATCAGTTAAAGAAGAAGGGTAATTGTATCATAACATAAAATTGAACAACATGTGTACAACACATGATGTTTTTCGTTTCAATTTTCATCCAATATAACAGAAAAAATCAATTATGACAACTATAGAGGGCTATATGCCAAAGATGAAAGTATATGAGAGTTATTTGCTTTTACTAATAACCCCTTTTGCTAGGGGCACTTGGCCATGATCCACCACTGTGTTAGCTTATCTAGAGGGTTTGTTCCCTATAATGTGACAACCTGAAGGGTTCCTTGGGTTGTGACACCGTCAAAAGAGCATTTCTTAGGCCGTAAGAATTTCAGAGAACGTCATACATGAAATATTGGAGGACCTTTGCTCTTGGGTGGCGTTGGCATGACTAACTTTCAATAAACTTTCCATTAGTGACATAATTATTGAGGAATACTCGTTGAGTATGGGAATCTTGAAGTGGTTAAGAAGAATAGATTAGCAGAAAGTCATTGAAAACGAAAACGGCTCCACATTATTATAAAATTGCACGCTGTAGTGTAGCACAAATTAAAGTTGTGGTTCGACACTTACTCTCCATTTTTATGGAGAGTTCCTTGGGGTGGGAAAAATGTGAGCCTAAGTGAGGCAAGACGGAGCTCCATAACCTCACTTGACCGTAATTACAAAATATTTTGTTTAAGTTGGGAGAAAAGTGAGGACTATATATGTATTATGAGTTGAGGTTGGGTGTGGCAACCTCGCATGGCGTTGCATGTGGATCCATGTTGTGGCATGAGAGTTAGAGGTTGTTTGGTAACTCTATTCCATCCGACATTGGCTCCTATAGAGACTCCATATAGAGTGTGTGTTGGTGTGTTTGTTAAACAACCCTCTCTTTCTCTTCCTTCAGCCTCATCCACATCAGTAATAGGAAGAGAGAGGGTAAATCAAATAGGAATGATATGTATTTGTATGACCAAATTAACCCTGCTTTATCTGTGTAATGACCTTGTTGCCCAACTTCCATAATCACTTTTATCAATGGACAAACATATATATAAGTTAGCTGTAATGTGTATTTGTATTTGTGAAATATAATTTTCCATAATATGAATAGGTGCACCAATAATATAAATTGGTTAGACTTTTAAATGCAGTAATCAACCAACTACTAAAATAGATCATACATATATATATGAGTGGTCGACCAATTATATGAGTTGGTCGACCAAGAAAAAGAAGCGTTGTACTGGTATTTATATATGGTAAATAAAGTGTTATACTATTGTGTGATTTGTTCTTTTTAATTTGTACGAAAAAAATGAATCAAATGCTCATATTAGATCCCAATATCTAATACAATGGTTTTGATTTTTTATTATTCAAATTTTCAACTTATTTCATTTTAAGAGCATTATAGATTTTTTATAAAAATACAGTATTTTACACTTCCTATTACAACACATTTTAACAAATACAACCCAAATTATCTGTATACACACTCTCTCTTTTTATCTCCTATAGACAACAATCCCGTAATCTCCATTTTCTCAAAGAGAGCTTCAGGCGTGGTCGAAATTTCCTTACGAAAAAAGTGCTCGACATAGAAAACTAGCATTTCAACTCACACTTCTAAATAAGAAAGATCCCACACAAATTCTATTACACGCTAGCTTAATAACTATAGTGACCTTTTTTTTTTTTTGATAATTTATAGTGAGCAAAATTAAGGAACCACATAATTCTTGAATGATGACAAGTAAAATTGAATCAAAATCTAACTGTACTAGGACCCCAACAACTCAATTCCATGACTTTCCTATGCGACTTCTCTAATCTCAAGCTCTTGCCACAATCAGAAACCGTCCTACTGCCCTGACTCTGATCAGAGTGACATAATCTCAGATGACCATCTTCTTCAATGATCTCATCTCTCGCCGCCGGAGCCGCCACAATCCACGCCTTCCTTCCCGCCGTAGCTGCTCTAATTGTACTCGTCATGTTTCTTGAACTTATGTACTCTTTGCTAGCTACTTTCTTGAATGCCGAGAAATGAAGTAGGCCCAATTGTGTGCTTATAAAGGAGTTGAAAAACCAGAGGCTTATTTGGTATTTGCTATTTGCTATTTGGTAGCATAAGATTTTTTTATTTTCTTCTGGAAAATTAATACCAAAGATATGATTGGTGGTATCATATTATTGGGTAGTTTTAACAAAACCAGGTGCTTAGTGTTTAATTATAAACTAATGAATTAGATGGTTTTTGCTTAAGTCACTCGGTTGAGTCAGTGCCATGAATCAGCGGTCCAACGCGGAGTCTTTGGAGAAGAAGAAAATGAATTTAATATACATTACTTTTAGATATTCTACTGTGAGATTCATTTTAATGAATACGTAACCTATCATCTTTTCTTTTCTTTTTTTTATTTATTGATTTATCTCTTGACGGCACTTTAAAAAATTACAAGTTAAGAGGACAAATGATAACTGACATGTGACAACCGAGCACGTCGATTCTATTACTACAAATGGAACACTCTATCAACAACGACGAGTCAGGTGAAGCTCCCCGCAGGTCATGAAGCTTTAAGAATCCCAATAAGATCTACCAAAACAATGTTTGCAAGGAAATCAGTTCCTAGATATTGAAATTGAAGGCCTTTTTGCTGAATGATTATTTGATTCAATAAAGGGAAGACTTCAAGACTACACAGCTCACTGTCTTGTTAAATCTGCTTGGAACAATACTTGATTGATATAAAAAAGTCTCAGTTACATAAATTCAAATGCTCAAATCTCAACCTCAAAGACAATTATAATTGAATTTGTTTGTGAAGCTGTACATCAAATAATACCGAGATAATAGATAGCTAGCTACAGCATGTCAAATGCTGTCAAAACCTGACGCCTAACCAATTCAAGGTAAAAAAAAAAAAAACTAAGGGCATGTTTTTAAGTACGAAATATGAATGGTTAATAACAAATAAAGTATCTAGGAGCTCAACTTAGCTGTGTTATATCCACCCCCTCCGGCAATTTGAAAGTGCTGGCCGCGCCCAATTTTCTTTTCGGAGAATCATCCTCGTCGCTGTCAGCTTCTTCATCCTGATAAACAGCCGGAGAAGAGGGGTCGTCTATGCTCTTGGATTTGCAGCATGGCGTTGCAAGCATGCTCACTTGCCCGAAATGTGATATTTCCACTACAACGGTTTCGTCATCAATTGGCAGAGGCTGTTTCCATGGTTCTCCATCAACTCTCATGAAAGTATGACCCGCTGCTCCCTTCTGAAACTCGAAGCGGATTCTACTCGCCTGCATCCCAATGTAGGAAAAGATAACAAAATTAAAAGGAGAAAATATGGTTGGACTTGGATGACTCACAATAACAATCGGTTGAGGTTAAGTTGAACATTTTCCTACCTGTGCAAGACGAGTCCCGTGCCCATTTGGAGCAAGCAACACAAGCCCATGCCAAGCGTTTCTAAAACCGACAACCTCAATAAGGCCATCATCTACATATGGAGGAGTCAAGTCCCTCTGCAAGGCATAGAATATCCGCCAAGAGATATTGTAAGAAAAAAAAGGTTGCAAATTTGACCACATTTTATGAAATCCAAGAAGCATATAAAATAAATGAATAATTTTGGAACTAACATATTGTGATTTCTTTGCATTTGGTTTCCCCCAAGGATCAAGTCCACCAGAAAAACTGGGCAAGTTGAGGCAAACAATGGACCTAATGCTGTGTGTCAGAAACAGAGTGTCAATGAACGAGTCATCAAATGTGTACTGGAAATAAATGTTCTAATGACCTAGATTGCATGAAGATTAATATATTCAGGATACCATATTGAGAAAATGAACTATACGGCTATAACTAACATCAGGAAATACATTTTTTTTTACGTATATAAAAATATGAGTGAGTGATGAAACATAATGATTATAAGAGTCACCCTCAACATTTTATCTTACCTGCTCGGTATGCTGAGCTCCTCCCACTGACCTTGTTTCTTCATGATCTTAACCTTTGTCAGCTGTGCTATATTCCTGCATTGAACCAAGACATTCTCGCCAACATTAACAACACACAGTAAAAATAACTCAGAGAAATTAAACTACATATCTTAAGATACTGAGGCAATCCAAAGAACATGTAATACAAAACAGAATTTGTTAAATGCTCACATTGGTCTTGAACTGGACTTAGAGTGACAATACCAAAAAAATGGGTTCACAAATCTCTCAAATTAATCCCCTATATATAGATCTAAGAAACTCATATTGATACCATTGGAATGTGATCTTGTGAAGTTCCAAGTTAACCAACATTGCACATAATTTGTTCTCGTAGTTCATCTACTTTCTTGACATATAATATTAGGCCCTAATTCAATCTGCAGAAGTTATACTTGGTCCCACTGATCAAGGTACTGATGCAAGTGACTATGCTAGCAGCCATTGGAAGAATAAAGAATAAAACTTCATTTGGAAATACACTGACATTAATAAGATGAGATCAGAAAAATATTGGAGTGCTTAAACAAACTACATGGGCACATCAGTTACATGTTTTCTAAATTCATGTGTTTCAACAAGTGTCTACACATAAACTGCATATTCTCATGGGAAAAAAGAAAATGCAAATAGAATTCTGGAACACGGGTTTGTCTAATATGAGTGCATAAACAATGCACTTGAGACCTACAAACTATATGATCGGTGTAACTGGAGAAATCATAAGAACACGGCGAATTTTAGTGAGATTCTAAACAATCATGGTAATTTTGATAAGAAAACACAGCCTTCAGAGATGTTCTTTTTATTGCGTTCATGAACTGCTAGGAAGGGGAAATCACAGATGCAGTTTTATAGGTTTTAATACACTCAACCATCTATGGAAGTTTCACCTTGAGGAAGGATGACAAAGAGAAGCAGAAAACCATCCTTGAGTACATCCAAGCTTCAGATAGGTACTCTGACACACCCAAAAGAAAATAAATGTCAGAATTCATATTCTCTTATCATTGTATAAACTAAGTTAAATGTGAGAATAATTATAGGAAGATGAAGAAAGTACTAAGATTCAACCATGAGCCTCAAACGATATCATAAATAATACATTACCTGATTAACCAACTGGTTTTTAAATTTTTCTGGGTGAAGCTTCCTTTCAGAGTGAAAAGCATATGATACTTGGGCATCCATACCTGCAAAGAACAAAACATGCATGTAAGAAAGTCAGAAGCCATGTGGGAATAGCAATATGATGAATTTTCACATTTAAATGTTGATCATCAAATTAATGAACTTATGTGAAAATGAAATATGAAATCCATCAAGTTTTTTTTATCATCATGAAATTGAAATCCATCAAGTTTTATACCAATCTTACCTAAATGTGGGTTGGTTTAAGTAACATGGATGTTGTAAATAAAATTTGTGTGGGTTGGTTTAAGTGAGGGCTTAAGAGGCTCTTTGTGATAAAAGAATCCCTCTAAAGCTGAAGAGGAACTGTTACAGGTTAGCTATATGACAAGATACGCTGTATGGCATTAAATGTTGGGCCCAAAGAGGGTTCCAAATCAATAACATAGGAGTAGCCGAGAAGAGAATTCTTAAACTGATAATAAGACGAGGAAAATTTACAATAAGGTGGTTTGGGCATCTGTAGTGTAGAAGAAAACTTAAGCTAACACATAAATTTCCTTTCTGTGTCATTAATGGTTTAGAAGAAAACTTCTAATGCTCCATTTTATCTCATAAATCCAAATGGATTTATACATTAATCTAAACAAGGGATCTGCTTTAGTTAATGCAAATTTATTCAGAAACATGAAATGCAAATTTTGAATGAATAAGATATTTAAATAAGATATATTTACTGTTTCATCTTCAATTTATCTTGTACTTTTGTTTCTAAGTTTTGTTGAGCAATTATTAGGTCATACACTTCCGAATTTTCATCACATGCATCAGCAAACTAGTAACATCCATGTACATGCTTAAATTCTATAACTCTCACCCATGCTGAAGTAATTCCAAAATCCTCCTCGAAATGTGTGGTAGCCCTCCTGAGAGAACCCATTGTATAGTCAATAAGCAAGCAACAGAATGCAAGATTCACAAGAAGTAACAAACATCAAAAGGAAAATTAAGGAAAAACTAAGAGAGTATGGAAAACTATTATTTCTCAGACTGTCATTTAACCATCCAATTGTTTCTCCACAGATTTCAAGTTGGACTGTTACCCCTCACATACACAGTGGAAGCTAAAGATGCTCAACCTTGTAGTAAAATGAGACCACACAGGGTTTGTGCAGAGTTATATATTTTCAATTCTTATAGATTTGGAAGGCAAGTTATTTAATCTGACAAAAACTAAACTTGAAAATGATGACATTTAACCAGATGATACACTTTTAAGTTTTAAGCACTTAGCCAGGTTTTATGTTTTAACTAAATTTTACAAAATCACTACACTAGGATAGGGAACTCCATTGAGATAATATTTGACACATACATACAGAATACAGACATGTCAATATTTATAAATGAAACATGACATGAAAGCATATGTCTTTCTGCAGAAAAATGAACACCACACAGGGAAGTTAGAACTAACACTCCAGTACTGAATCTAGGTTTCTTTAGTATATTAAATATAACTGAAAATGTATGGGACACTTTCATTTTGTATCTGAGTCATTATCTATCTTGGTTACTATAAGCCACTTTTTATACACTTGTATATTAGTTTAAACCTCCACAGAACAACATTAAGAAAGCTAAACCTGTATTATTCTATGCAGTTTATGTAGCTTCAGCAAAGTTCATAACTATTTGCTTATATCTCCAGTTAGTACTTTGCTTCTTAATAAATATACGGCAGCTGTACAAATTATGATATATATGGGAAAATATACAGGCACAGAATCAATTAAGAAAGGAACATTACCTTGTTCATTGTATCTGTTTCAGAAACACGATGAAATGCATGCAAGGAATGGGGTAGTTCAAGAGGTGGGATAGGGTCACAAGGGCCATCTTTGGGAGCCCTCATTCTCATCATAATATGCCAGCTGAAATAGAAACAATGTCAATTTTTAATCCAGAATAATACTGGAATCTAAAAAGCAATCAACTATGAAGCACTGTCACTCTCATCAAACAGAGTGTCGGTGTCTGACACGCGAATTGGTAATTATATAAAATCTGATACGCTCTAACACATTCCCCACACTACAAGATGTTAATTTTGGTTGGATATAATATGAAGTTTAATTTCAATACAATTAAAAACCATAAATACATATAAGTTGTCATATATTTTAAACTAAAAAATTAGTGTTTTTTATTCAAAAATGTGGAATAGCGTGTATGAATTAAGTTGTGAATCATGTCAAGTGTCGGTATTGGTGCAAATAGGCATTATTAACAAGGCAACACATAAATGCAAGTCGGAACTTTGAATGAAGCCTTGATAATTTTGCTGTGTCCTCAAACATATTTTCCATGCTAGGTGTTACACTTTAACATGACACACCCTTGACCTACTGTGTATCATGATGACATTTACAAACAAAAAGATCCTGTATAGATAAAGGGTGCCCCAGTGCACTGCACACAAAACTCCCATGATTGTGGGATCTGGGGACAGTCTGCCATGGTAAAATAAGATTTTGGCAACAGACGGGAAGTCCTTTAACCAGGTCTTCCTAAGATGAACTTTAGCTCTACCAGTAAGCATTATCATTCAGTTCTACAAATAATGGACATGTTTCTTTTCCAACTAATGACAAATCACAGATAAAATATCTAATTAGGTGAACCCACATCATACTTCATACATGAGCAAGAGACTTGCAATTTTAACTATTTCTTGACGCTTGGGAGAGAGGAAACATTTACTCTATTGCATGCATATATGTTACTTTGTCAAAAGTCTAATAAATGGGCCCATTACCTGTCAATTTTCTTTTCAGTTGCTGTCTTTACTTGATCCAAAAAGAACTTCACGGATTGACTGTCTGTGGCAGGATTTCTCTTTCCCTGTGCATTTGCAAATAGCATGAGATTGTGTTTGGATTCTTATGTTTGATTTGAAATTCTATAATTCAAATCCAAATCTAATGTTTGGGAAACTATAGAATTTCAAATGAAGGGTTATAGCTGTCATTTGAAATTTCATGATCTATGGATGGTTTCATTTCTAATGGATTTGGGCCAAATCCAAAACCATCCTAACACTAAATTTAGCTCAGACCTAGAATTTCAAATAAAATCTTAGTTCCCAAACGGACCATCAAGCAATTTAGAAACGATATCCAGTAGTAACAGTGTAATACAAGTTTGTTGTTGGCATCACTTATCCATAGCTGATTTTATAGAACAATACACGAGCTATTGATATTGTTTAAACATGCATCAGAGAAGAACTATAATAGTATATTACTAAATATGAACAGCGAACACTCAATATAATCAGTAACAGTTTTGTGACCTTTAGTTCACTAAATTCAGCAACTTAAAAGAAACACCATACCCAGCCAAATGCAAAAGGAAGGTTGTTTCCAGTTCCCAATGGCACTGTTGCAATTGGAGGCGAATGAGGTAATTTGAGATCACTAACCACTCCAAGAAGCCAGCTGGCAGTACCATCCCCTCCTGCAACCTGATATTCAGAGTCTAAATTAGAGAGGGAGAAATGTCTTCTGTACATACATCTTACTCTATCTTTATGCAGTTCAGCATGTTTGATGCATCATGCATGCATATTAAAGAAAAACAATCAGCAGCATTATTACAACTTAAAACAATGACTCACAATTAATCTCAAATTCTTCGCAATGTCAGTGGCCAAAGCATCTCCCTTGTACTTGAGGGTTTCTAGATTTACATAAATCTTGTGCAGTACCTTATCAGGGGCATGCTCTCCCAAATCAAAAACCTGAACATGAATGAACTCAGTGTCAATCTCATTAGAAACGAGTGGTTTCAGTCACTTTATCATATCCATCCCTCCTTCATTTTGACTCTATCTAGGAATGGTTGTATTTGTATACTAACCTGGTTTTTTTTAAGAAGACCGCGATATGTAACAAGAAGTTCCCCTCCAAGCTGACCACCACTTTTGGAATTGATGAACACTATCACTGGACAAATTGGCGTATGAGAAGCACTTCCAACCTCTGAAGAAGGTTCAAGTATGTAATCAGGAATGTAGAAGTCCTTTAAGAACTCTCCAGATTCAGTATCACCCATTGGTACCTCCGAACTGCAAAGTTAGCACAAAAAGAGTACATCAATATCTACAAACTGCTAAATAATTTGTAAAGCTCACAATTTCCCGCTCATGCAATTCATTCAAAAGTTATTCTTAACAGCAAAACCTCTCCTCTCACAACTTGAAGAGAATAATACTTAGGCTTAGCTCAAATTCATTTATGAAAGACCCAACACTCATTTCAATCACAAAGAATGCTTCAACTAAGCTTTGAATGCCAAAATCATATAGCAAACAAAACCCGTTAAAAACTAGCTGACCATTATTCACAGAAGCAAACAAGCAAACACTTTATGTGCAACATTAGCACCAACCAACCCAGAGATCATCAGATCAAACAAATACACCCAATCACATGCATCAAACGAAAACGGGCCATAATGGATTGCACCACCTCCTGGCCAGAAAATCATGAACAGAGCAGGTCAAAACCCGAGACCCATCCGTCAATTTCAGCAGCATATTCGCAGAACCGAACGAAACCTTATTCCAAAATTCCATTCTCTTCCCTTTTCTCATAATTCGATTTCGCAGCAACGAACCATTCCCCCAAAACGAAAAAAAAAAAAAAACATACGAATCATCGCCAGATCAGATCAGAAAAGAAGATGGCTTTTACCTGAAAGACAATCAAAACCGAAAAGGAACAGTAGTGCCCGGCAGGTCACGCGATTCCTTGCAGCGAGATTCGGATTCCGGACGCAAGCTATGAGAAAAAGCGAAAATGGAAGAGAAAACGTGTGGAGCAGTGATAAGAATAGGGGGCGAAGCAAAGGAAGACGAAGAAGCAAGAGTTGATGGGTCGATTTGTATAGCATTATAAAATTCGAAATTTGGATTGGAGTTGGAAATTTCGTCGAGTGTGTCAGTCAGGTGAGATGCGTTGGCAGATCTGGTTGAATGGGTTCGTTTCCATGGATTCTCATTCTGTGATGGCGGGGCTGTTGGGAAGGGACCTACGTAAAGGGACGGTTTGTTTTGGGTTTGGCGCTGAAGTTCTCTCCTCTGCTCAGCTATGAGCTATTGCCTCTACGCGTTTTTAGCGAGGTGACAAGTGGAGCAATTGGATTCGAAAACGAGAGCGCCGGAGGCGAGAGATTATAGGAAGCTTCTGTTTGATTAATAATGGAATATTTATCGCATGCGACTACCATGGAATGGAGACGGACATGAATTATAGGATAAAGACGGCAATGATGATGTGATTTGTTTTAATTTAAGAAACTTCTAAGGTTGTCAACTATGGACTCCATTTCACATGTTGTGTAATAGATGAAGCAACTATTTTCTCTCTATCAAGCAATATGTCTTTTCTTTTTATCAGTCAAAGAAGTACTCTTTTATTAATAAAGGGAGGAAAAGAGTACAGAGGATAAAGATCAGTACAACAAATGGCCTACAAAAAGGGTAGCAAACTACTAATTGGGTTGCTCTTCCATGCATCTAGTGAGAGGCTAGAGATTCGAGGCTGCTGCGGCTTTACTGATCGAAAGAGAGTAACATTGAATCTTTGCCACTATAGAAGAAGGCGAGTCCAGTTTGTTGTCGAAGACCGCCTAGTTGTGGGCAAGCCATATAGACCATATGGAAACCAAGCAAAGGATGGACCAGAATTTGTTGGTGGGTTTATTGTTGAACATAAGAGGCCACTGGAGGATGATGTCCGAGGCGTGCCGAGGTAGAACCGAACAAAGACCCCACCAATGAAAAACAGAGTTCCAAACCTCTCTTGACCAGGTGCATGAAGCTAGGAGATAGTCACATGTCTTGACTTCCAGCTTGCATAGGGGCCACACACAGTCGGCTATGGGGATTCTGAACTCCTGATCTTCTAAGAAGCATTTGGTGGGGATACTATTATTCATCACAAGTCAGGCGAAAGATTGTAGCTAGGGAGGCACCAAGGCTTTCCAAATGAGCTTGGCCCATGGCACCGACCCTGAAGTAGGTGGAGGCTGAAGGAGATCTGCTACCCTACGGACTGAAAAGGAACCCTTGGGGTCGCGGGACCATATCACTGTGTCTGGCACCCCGTGGATGATTCTCAATGGATACAGAGCTAAGAAAAGATGTCTTCTACTAATCATTCTTCAAGTTATGACGATCTTGTTCAAAATTTTATTATCGGTTAAAATGTAAGCATACATCAAACGATATTGTGAAATAGAATTGCATGCTTATAAAGTCATTTATGCTTATAAACTAATGGTGTTGCAAGAAATCGATGGAGACAAAAGATGTCTTCTGATGATTATTCTTTTTACCCTGGAGAGTGGAGCCCCTGTCCAGTTTTGGATCCCATCAAGGGAAAGAACAATCACAATCACAATATAATATTAATTCTAAATGAGTTGGAATCGAAGCAATGACTCCTTCAAGGCAAAGTGACAAATTCGCTTTTCAAATTCGCTCTTTTTTTCTCTCAAAAGAGTTGATGAGCTGGAGAACTCGATCTCAACCATAATTTGAAAAGTTTGAAAAGAAAGAAATATTTCATCTGTCTCAAAATGAGTGTCTTATTTTTTTTTATTTTTTATACTAAGTTAGTTATGCATGAATTGTCAATAATATCTTATAAAAAGTTAGTTAGGACCTCTCAATAAATTATCATGAAGATACAATAGTAAACATATCACACTAACTAAATTTTTCTTAATTTTTTTAAAAATAAAAATAAGTACACTCATTTTAAAACGGAGGGAGCAATATTGTACTGTGGACATAATGTTTTCAAATTTAACTGTGGGGATACAACCCATTATTCTCTACAACTTGGAAAGAGCCAAATGGTGTCCATTTGGTTTGGTGAGTGAGTGATGTATAAATTGTCTAATCATGCACTACACACGCACACAAAAAGAAGAAGAGAGAATAGGACTCATTATGGGCCTTGTAATGAAGGAGATGAAAACTTATTAGGTTGTTAAGAAATGGGCTTCCTTTTGGTTATGTGATTGCCAAAACCCAATGTTTGTTTCCAGCAGTTCTTATTAAGGTATCTGCCCAATAAAACCCAAACAAAGCCCAATAGCCTAAAATACCTTTCACTCAAGAGTTTATATTAAATCAAATAGTTACTAGCACAAACTCTAGCGAAAGAGACGGATAAATGAAATCTCGGCTCCGTCAGCAAGCTTAAACATGTTAACAGTAATAGATGATTTAGCTAATAAGTAAAAAATCCGAATGGCTTCAAAACTAAAACGAGCTAACCGAACATAAATAAAATTAAGTAAATGAGACATAATTATATGTATTTCATAACAGCAAATCAATATTCAAGAATACAAGTGTATTGTACTATTATTAGAGTAAGCTGGCAACTCAGTTAAGTAATACAAACAATTATTAGTATATTGTACTATTTTACTCTATTATTCCATATCTAGAAAGTTCTTCCATATTATTATATTCTAGCAGCTAAATGAAGCAGGAGACAAAATATTTGATTAATAAAGAAGAAAAAAAAAACAATGAAGATTCAAGAGATAACCTTAAATATAAATATCCGATTGCAAGGACCACACAATCTTAGACTGAAATCTTTGTATAAAATATAAAAGTTTTTAATATTTTCACGAAGTTTCTTGAAATTATTGAACAACAAAAGTTGCATGTATATGTAACAAGCTCACCAAATCAATTTTATATAAACATATGTACATCATCGAGCCACTTTTTAAATTCAGAACAGACAAACTATAAGGGCTCTTATAATTTTCTTATATATTTTATGTTTGAAATAAGAAGAATTGTATTGTGATTGTTTTTTAGAGAGTATTGTGATTGTGTTAATAAGTATAAAAGAGACTCTCATCTATTTTTATTATTTCAAAAATGAGGCTTCTTGAGATTTAGACTAAAAATAAAACATAAAATGCATTAACTTAAAATTTTCTAATAACAAGGCAGGTTAGATCAAACAATTTAAACGTTTTGAATTTCTTTTGAGGTTTCGGGTTCGAGTATTTTTGCTAACGGTATGAGACGAAGTTTAATTTGGATTAAAATGGGAGAGCTATAGCTCAACCGATAAAAAAAGTCACTTTTATAATTTAGAAGTCTTTGAGATAAGTTATAATTAAGAACTTTATAATTTACTATATATATGCTCTTTGTGGCCCTAGATTGTGTACAATTAGTAACTTATCTTAAACAAATTAAAATTGGTTTTTGACACAATTTGAATGAAAACCCTAATTTGAAAAAGAAAACATATATCTCCGGAGAGATACTATGATAAATAATAATGTGTGTACCTTGATTTACAAGTAAACACACAGTCCCTTCAACATTTGGCTCTTCCACTGTGATGAACAAGACAAACAAAAATTTCAGACAATTGCAACATATAAGAATAGAGTCTACGTTATATTTAACAATATCTTCTTACCAAAACCTACACATGCAGTCAATTACTAGCCTAACCTTAATTTGTTCAAATTGAGTACACCACAATATCTATACAACCCTAAAAGACGAACAAAATATTATACAACCCTAAAAGATTAACAAAATATTACCAAACGTGTGCACATGCCAATTGATAAAGAGTTGATTTAGCTTCACCTGAATTACCAAAAATTATTTAATTAGGTAGGTGGTTTTAGGAACTTGGTCCCATTCTTACAGTTTGTTTCCAATTAGTTTTTCATATTTAAAAAAAAAAAAAGGATTTATTGGAACCACATATTTGTAGACGAAGTAAGAAGGGTCAACAAGCAAATGATAAGATGAAGATTTTTTTTCCACTACCTTGACACATTTGATGAGAAGTCAGCTTAAAATTTCTAAATGTTACTTACGAAGTTTTTAGTATATGATAATTAGATTCAGACTTGCAAGTTTATACGTACATATTGTACACTTAATCCATATATATTCCCTATTTTTAAAATCAATGTTAATTTTATCAAGAATTTCTGGAGAAGTTTGTGATTGTTTTTTTCTTTTTTGCACATAGCGCAAAAGGTTAGATTAATAGGGTAGATCGAATATGATAATAATGACAAACACTTGTCTATTTTGTAGTAAAAGTTGCAAATAGATTCGATTCGGGCTTGGATTGATAAAGAGTAATTTGAATATGATTTAAATTTTTTTAAATCCAATCAAATTTTTAACTTTTAGTATAAAATGAACAAATTTGTTTAAATTTATCCAATTCGAATCAATTAAAAAATAGAATGAATATAAAATTGAATCAATTTTAACTTGATAAATTTCCGATGTTTGCAAATTTGAATCTAAATTACCAGCATCACTTTTTAGTCATTACATTTCTTCAAATAATTAATCACTTAAACCCAAAAATGTTGCTAGCTACTGAGCATATCTCACTTGGTGAATATATTTGCGACCAAACAATGTTTTGTTCATATACATTGAAATATTCAATGATTGATCACTTAAATAAACAAGCAAGACAGAGTTTTGTCATGTGAGAGAGACAGTTCAACTTTATTTGAAGAACAATATATATATGATCCAAACAAACAATTGCTTATTCTAAATTGTGGCCATGCATGCATCACCATGCCTTTTATATTTTATTATTGTTTTATGGAATATTAGGTAATGTGAGATTGTTCTTTTCAACTAAGATATGATCTTAAAATGTGATGTTTTATATATCTTTTTAGAGGAAATATTTAAGCTTCAAGATTTGAATAAATATAAGCTACCAAATCACAAAAAGAAAGAAAAATGTGATGTTTGATTTTTTTTAGTGGAAATTAAGCTTAAAAACGGACCAAGTTCAAGGGTTCACATGAATCTGCATAGAGGTTTATTTTTTCCTGACATTTGCTATTCTATATTCAAACCTCATCTCCCTAACTTTTATTGACAATAAGTTGAATAAAAGCTTTTAATCAAGTGGACGATATTGGATATTTGAGTGACAAATTAGATGTAAAGCTAATTTGTTTTATACACTCCAAGTTGAGAGAATATATATATATATATTTTGCATGAATTGATTAATTTTAATTGGTCAAGTTAAGATACAAGTCCTAAACAAATTTAATTATTTTCATAAATGCACACGAAATTCTTTTGATAAAGGAGTCCAAAACAAATTTGCCAAAGCCAATCAAAAAATGATTGACCAACTTTCACTTCAATAAATAAATAGAAAACGAAATTCTTTGAAACAAATCAACGAAAACTGCATGTACAGTACATACCTTTAATTTGTGAATTCTAATTTGCTTTTGGACGTAAGGTCGAATCTTACGTGTATCTAAAGGAAATTTTTTATGTATAAACGACAAATTAATATAAAATATACTTGTTAATTGTTGAAAATCTTTAGCAAAATACACCAAACATGTTGAATAAGATGGATCATATGAAATACCGTGCTTGATTATGCTCTTAATATAAACAATAATACAAGCTAGCACATAACTTAAAAGATAAATTTCACTTTCATCCGTGAATTTTCTTGCACGAATTCAATTTAATCCACAATTATTTTTAGAAACATAAATTAGTCTTTAAACTATAGAATATGTCTCAAAATAGCTATTGTTAGTTTTTATGCTAATTTTTTTTTTTAAGAAACTTCCAATTTTATTAAGCAAAATCACTGGAGATACATTGTGGAATAACCGAAACACCCCAAGAGACTAGACCAGACATGGAATGTGCAGCCCGAGCAACACGATGAGCAACCACATTCGCTGATCTATAAACGAAAGAGAAACAAATTTTCTCAAAAGAAGAAGCTAATGATATGCAATCCTCAATCAACATTCCATAGACATTCGGTTTGCGCAATCCTAACTCGAGATCACGAACCACCTGTTGGCAATCACTTTCAATCACTACCTGCCGCCATCCTCTTTCCTAGGCCCAAACCAGAGCCTCCCGGACCGCCCTCGCCTCCACCACCTTAGCCGCTCCCGGGGACCCCTTCCATTTCCGACAACCACTGCCCCGCCACCTCCCTCCGTCGTCTCTCGCCACCCAGCCAGCTCCTGAGGCCACCTTACCAAAAGTAGACCCATCAACATTAATTTTAGCCATACCTTGGGTCGCCGCTCTCCACTGCTTAACACCCACCTCTCGACCCTGCTGGCCTGTCGATCCCCCCAACCGAGCCACCTCCGGCCCCGACCTGCACACCTCTAGCCAGCCTCCTCGCACCTCCTCGACCATCCTCCATATCGCATCTACACATAGTGTCCTTCCCTCCCAAACCTTTGTGTTCCGAGCCTTCCACAGGCCCCAACCCAAGTACAAAGCCTTAGACACCAACCTCTTTTCTGCATTTTCTCCAAGCCACTTATACCACTCCCAAGCTTCCCATACACTCGCCACCGCCCCAGCTAAACCCAGCCGCCCCCAAAGTTGGCTCGTCTCCCGGTAGCCAAATAGAAAATAGGACGTCGACTCCACATTCACCTCACAAACTGGATAGCACCCATCTATGTCCACATCTCTTACTCTCAAATTAGTGTGAAACGGCAAGCACATAGCAAGAACCCACCACCAAAATTTTTTGATCTTTGGCTATACCCCGGCTTCCCAAATCCCCCGCCAACCTTCCTTGCACTCTCCTCCCCAAGCGAAAGCACCAATTTCTTGTACATACTACGAACTGTATAATACCCATCCTCATCCCACTTCCAATACATCTCATCTCGATGAGCCATATAACTTACCGGTAAGCCCAAAATCTCATCTCGAACCAGTCCCATGAAACACGCCCTTACCTTCACCGGGTCCCACTTCTTACCATCTTTTGCCAGATGTTCTTCTACCTGATCCTCATCATCTAACACCCAGAATTGATATAGAAAACCCAAGAACTCCCCGACCCAATGATCTTTGTAAACCTGGATGGTACATCCGTCCCCCACCCTCCAAAAGAGACCCTCCACCACTTTCTTTTTAGCCTCAAAAATCGAACGCCACGTGTAACTTGGGTTAGTCCCCAACTCCGCCTCCAAAATTGAGGTATTCGGGTAATACCTACTCTTCATAATTTGCCCAAAAAGCGAGTTTCGATTACAGACCAATCTCCACACTTGTTTTCCCAACAAAGCTCGATTAAACTCCCGAACTCGACAAAAACCCAACCCCTCATCAACCACCGGACCGCACAACTTCTCTCAACTCTTCCAATGAATAGAACTCCGCCCCCCCCCCCCCCCCCCCCTCCTCTCTCACACAACCCGCCTACACGCACCCACGCTCC